>OVAX01000401.1:0-84005 GCA_900406405.1 Lepidium africanum | reverse complement strand
TTTTAATATTTGTAAAAAAATTTTATTAAATTTTTATATATAAAATTTTATATTTATTTTAGTAATTATATTTTATACAATTTTATTGTTATTATTTTAAAATTATAATTTATTTATTTAAATTATTTTTAATTAATTAATTTTTTGGTCGCTGGTCTTGTTTGTTTGCTGGTCGCTGGCGGCCGCGACCAATTCCAACAATTAGTCGCTGAATTTTTCAGCGATTTAAAATTTTAATTGTTGGTGATTGGTTGTTGGCGACTGGTCGCTGCGACCGACCGCTAAACTAATGACCACCAAACGAACAACTTTTGGTTGCGGTCGTTGGTCACCGCCGCCAGCGACTAGCAAACGAACAAGACAATATGTCCTACCAATATGAATCCAATAGGTTTCCTGCAATGTTATACCACACGATAAAAGAACAAAGACAAGCAAAGAAAAGATTATCTCTTGTTTCATTATAACCACCGCAAATGACATATTTTTGAATTGCTCCCCAAGTACACATTCTATCACCAGAGGATAAACGGTTTTGCATTGCAAACCATGTTATAAAAAAAGTGAGGAACTGCCTTAGTATTATTATTATTTTTTGTATATGTTTAGTTTCCTAAAATAAGATTTAATTTTTATTATCATTATTTTTGATACTCGAAAAGAAAAAATAGTTCACCCCATAATTTTTTAACCTTTTTCTACTATATTTTATATACAAAAGAATTAAGGATTGAAAATGAAATTTTAATTTATTAACAATTTATCACTACCTATTTTAGTTTTAGGTAATCAATTCACTAAAATCAAAATTTACTTTATACCATCCAATTAAGATATAAAGTTGATTCAGTTTTACTGTTTTAGTTGCTATAAATATTGTAAGCCGTAGTTGGAAAAAAAAACTGTTAAAATTTAGTTTAATTCATCATATACATTTTGTTATATTATCCTTATGTATATGCATCATGTACATAAACTATACAATAAATTGAATTTATAATTATTTAAAAAAAAGTTTTTTTATTGCAGTACTGTTTTTATGGGTAGTTCATTTTTTTGGTCGGAAGTTTTTAGGGCCGACGATCAATTTCCCTCCCCAAAAGTTACGAAAGTTGCTAAATGTACCCAGATCTTTGTCTGTATAAATTTCTCCCTGTTGAAACTTTAGTAAATCTGATTCCACCTCTCAAACTATACAATATTTAATTTACACCCAGTCGGCTAAATCCGGTTGAAATCGATACAAAATCAATTAACCCAATAAAATGAACCAAACCAAGACCCGAATCAGATTAAGCCGACCCGATTGAAGACCCACTCAATATCGTCTTCTTCTTCATCAAAAATCGGTGAGTTCGAAACCTAATTCTTGAGCTTAGTAGATTAACAGAAAGGGATTTCTTCTGGTTTGATATCGGAAGTAGCAGAAGGAGAAGACAATGAGCAATGTATCGGGACAATCCTCAAGCCATTCGAATTCTGGGAATAGGGGACGAAACATCATAGGGATTCCATCGAAGTGCTGGTGTGGCTCCGCCGTTGTGTCGAAGATGTCGAAGTCAGAGTTAAACCCAGGCCGACGGTATTTTCGTTGTCACTTAGCGTATGTTAATAAGGTATTTCAAAAAAATCGAGACTACTTTTGTTGTCACTTCGTCTGTATTGATCTTTAAGCTTATGTTGTAGCTTGCAATTGAAGAACACTTGTTCAAGTGGATGGATGAGGCAATTCTCAATCAGATTGAGAGAATGAGCAATTCGATTGAGAAGCATTTGGATGAAATGGAAAGCAACTGTTTGAGCATCAAAGGAAAGAACTTGAAGAGAGTCAATTGAAGATGGAGATGGATTGAAAGCATTGTTATGGAATCTGAATGGAAAATGAAGAAATGGGTTTTTGCATCCTTAGTATTATGTGTGATTGCCATTGTAGGGATCATAAACATGTGATGATTGTTGGTTCTGGTTTTAGAATGCTTGTGTTATGGTTTTGTAAGGATTGAAGTAATAGTTGTTGATTCTATGCTATGTTTATGGTTTTAGATTGCTTTGTTATGCTTATGTTATGGTTTTGGTTATATGCTATTTGTAATGCTTTATGATTGTAATGACAATGGTTTCAATGATTGTTGTTGGTTTAATGACAATGTTTTTTTGGCTGGTTTTATGCTGTTGTTGTAATGACAATTACGTGAATCCATGTGCAATGTGTATTGGATTCTTGCTATTCTCTCTGTTCAATGTGTATTGAAAGCAACATGACATGTGCAAGTGGAAAATAAAGTAAAAGCCAATGGAATATAGTAATAATAAGGACCATTAGATTTAGTAAATGTTAACAATTGTCTTGAACATTACAAAAGAAGAGAACTAGATCCACAATAAAAGCAAGAGATTCAGGTTTCATAAACAAAAGGATCCATAACAAAAGCAAGAGGTTCAGATTTGTCATTTCTGCTGTGAATTCGAAACCAACAAAAACAAAAGATTCATCATCCCTTTCACTTCACTGCATCGTCAATCCTCTTGTGTTAGAATTCCCTGTGAAGACTCGATGTGAAGACCTTGTTGCTGTTGTGAAGTGACAGCCTCACCTTGCTGAAATGTGGCAGTTCCACCGGAAGACTCCCCTTGTACATCCTACACATAAAGGTATCTGAGATGGTATAAAGATATAGCAACACATAAAGGTAAAGATACAACAACACATAAAGGTAAAGATACAACAACACATTCAAACATCTAGATCTCAAAATAAAGGTAAAGCTTTGAGAAACTTACCTTTGCTCGTTTTCCTTTGTGAAACCTAATATTGTGGTTAGGTGCTCCACACAACCCGCAGTGCATAACTCTTTTCTTATTTGGATCTGCCTTCTTTGTTGGACTTTCACACTGTCCTTTCTTTCTTTTCTCTACGTTGTTCTTCTTCTTCCTTCCAGGTTGTGCAGGTGCACCTGATTTGTGTAGCGTCCCTTCGGAAGTTACATGCCAATACTTAGCTCCTCTTAATGGTATAATGTCATTTGTGTATGTTTGTCTCCACCTTGTAGTCTTGAACTAGTGAGCAACGTAGTCTGATACCTCCAGTTTCAATGCTATAATCACAGCATAAGCGTGCTGGCAAGGTATTCCTGTTATCTCCCAACGCTTACATGAGCAGCTCCGTCTTCACAACAGGGCCCTATCCTGTAAAAAGCACGATACCAAGTCTCTGGTTTCTCATTGAGAACGTCTTGATACACATCAATGTCATATGGCATCAAGTGCTTCAAGTTTTTTCTGTATTCAGCGTCATTATAACTCCATGCTAAATTCCAGATGAAAGGCTTCATCTGTGTCTTCTTGGCATGACCCTTTTTCTTAATGTTGGCATATATGTGTCGTACACAATGTATGTGCTCTATCCTTAGTAGCACACACTCCACAGCGTTGATTAGACCCTGCAAAACAACAACTTATTACTTGTAAGTATTGCACAAACCAACAACTACAAATCTCAATGTCTTATTACCTTTTGTCGGTCAGAAACGATGATGTAACCATCACCATTATCCAACATCAAATCTTGCTTGATTAGCTGCATAAACCATCTCCAATTCACTGTGTTTTCAACTGGAACCACAGCCCAAGCTAGTGGGTAGATTGCGTTATTCTTATCCCTACCTATTGCAACTAAAAGCTGACCTTTGAATTTTCCTCTTAGAAAGCAAGCATCAACACCTATAAGAGGTCTACAGGTCTGTCTCCATGATGTTTTGAGGGCCTCAAAACAAACATAAAATCTCGAGAACACATCCAGACCTTCACCATTCAATCTCGACTCAACAACATAAGTAGAATTCGGATTAGACTCTAAGATTTCAGCTCTGTAGTCTCTTAGTCTCCCAAATTGTTCATCATACTCTTTATTTATCCATTGTAAAGCCCTACTCCTAGCCGCTTGACATTGTGCCCTTGTCACATTGATTTTCCATTTCTGAAACACCAACTCTTTCATTTGATGTGGTATACAATACTCAGGTTCGACTCTTATCTTGTCTACAAACATTTGTGTTAGCACACCCACCTTCAACAGCTCACACTGACCATTCTTATAACAACTATGCCTACACTTGAAGTTCCTAACTACCCATCTCTCATATTCTACTCTAGTTAATGCCTAAATTCTCCAATTGTAACCAATTCCTACACATTCAAAAGAGAGTTTGTTTTTATCATACCGAGTTTGTCTGATGTTCCTGCAGTTCCTTAGAGCATGATCTAAGACAGCTTCTTTGAAAGCTCTAGCCGAGAAGAATTCTTGGCCTTCAAACAATTTTCTATCGTCTCTTGCCATTTTGTCCTCGTTCTTCTTCTTCTTCTTGCGTTTAGGTCTCTGTTCCACTCTCTCTTCATCTCTCTGTTCAACTCTGTCATCATCTCTTGTTTCATATCTTGCTTCATCTCTGACATTGTCTTCAGCTTTGATGTCACCTTCTTCTATGTCTTCATCGTTCTCGCTCTCACTCTCAGGAACATCGTTGTGACAGATTGGGGGCTCGTCACTCCATTTCTCGACTTGTTCTTCCACGTCGAAGTTATACTTCTCCTGAATCTCTCGCTCCAAATCATCGACACTCTGAAATCCACCTCCATCGCACGAGAATCCATCGGGTTGGACGAAATCAACCACCTCCATAGCCGAAACACAATCCTACGCCAAAGAATCACTCCAATTTCAGTCTTCTCCTCTCTCACTTTTTCGATTTCGATTCTAGGGTTTCGAAAATCCCTCAAATTTTCCTCCTTTCAATTTACAGATTTCAGACCTTAATCGGGTCACTAATTGGGTCCGAGATTGGTTAATTTCGGTTAAATCTTGTTTACCGTCAGATTTAAGCTAACCACAGTTTACTGTACCGCGATAAACATGATTTAGCCGACTGGGTGTAAATTAAATATTGTATAGTTTGAGAGATGGAATCAAATTTCCCACAGTTTTAAGAGGGGAAAATTTATACAAACAAAAATCTGAGGATATTTAGCAACTTTCGAGAGGAAATTGATAGTCGGCCCAAGTTCTTACCAAGTTTTTATGGGTAAGTTCTTACCAAGTTCACTTGGAGCTTACATGAAGCCAACAAATAAAAATAATTAGTGTGTTTGACTTTGACCATATAGTTGGATTGGCCTATTTTGCCCTCACACAATCTCAAAACTCACACGAATCCGAAATTCAGATTCACCCGATTCGCACGAAGAACACAAACATCGTTCTCCTCCAAGAGGAGCTTTTCATTTCAAATCTGTGAGATCTCAGATACTTTCTTCTCTCTCACGTCCTTCGCCAATTATTTACTGATTTCGATCGAATTGAATTGATCGCGTTGAGGTGATTGTACCCTAAATCACTTTCAACAATTCTCGTCGCAGGAACTCTCCCTCAGATCAGGATCAAACATGGGTTTCCTTGTAACAACCTTAATCTTCGTCGTCGTTGGGATCATTGCTTCCTTATGCGCTAGAATCTGCTGCAACAGAGGTCCCTCCACGAATCTGTATGTTTTTTCACGGCCATTGCGTCGCATTTGATATTTTTATTTGATTTTTTAATCCAATGGCATGAATCGCCAATATTAGTAGGTTAAGTTGTTTAGTTACCAGGGATTCAATGGAGGCTGAATCTCTGTAATATGTCAACAAGGATTGACTTGCTGGAATCAATAGTTAATCTCTTAAAATTTTGGAACTGAGAATTAAAAAGGGAAGCATAATGGTTCGATAACTTTCGAGGAAACTTCAAATTCGTTGAATTGGTTGCTTGGTGGGTAATATCTTCAACGAGCTTGGTTGATGTCGAGATAGTACTGTCATGGACTCCTCTTGTGCTCTGAAAGTTCAAGGGTGTTATTCTTTGAAGTTGTGTGTATCATTCATCAAGCTTTAAGCCTTGATATTTAATCTCTCGTTTTTTGTTGATTGATTGTTTTGCTTTGACTCTCATTCTGTAACCATGTTAGCAATGGAGTAAAATATCTAATCGTTGTTTTCTGATAACAGGCTACATCTTACCTTGGTTATTACGGCGACGGTCTGCTGTTGGATGATGTAAGTTTTATGTTTGATATACCTCATTTTTTGTTGCTTTTCTAGCCATTGGCTTACATTTGTAGCCCATTGTTACTTCTCTGCTTTTCTTCATCTTCAGTTTTTTTTCGTGCCAAAAGACCCGTTATTCTTTCCTCTCCTTATTCACTGTTTCCCATCCTATATGCTAACTTATCTACAGCAAAGAACTCAACTGTTTCTAGTCGGAAATAACATTCTTGAAATCGCTGAAAGTTTCATAACCGATATCATGAACATTGTCAAAGGCTCTTTGAGTGTGTATATATCGCGTTTGATTCTATGTTGCTTGCTCACGTTTTCTTACTTTTGTTTTTGGTCTCTTGACTATTGTAGGTGGGCAATTGTATATATTGCACAGATGAATCCTCTGATTGTCCCTATACTAAGCGAAGTAGAGTAGAATTCTCTACTCAGACATGAACCTCAATATAGAAAAAGCATTCGCAGAGTCAGTCAGTGGAGTATTCTGATGCTTCTGTATGTTCAATCTTTAAACAGTTTTATTGTTTGTAATTCTTATCTCTTGGTGTGAACAAATCAAAACTTTTGGCCTCTCTACTATTTTGAGATTTTCTTGTATTCACTTCTCTTGAGATTGCTCCAAACATTCCCACATTGTTGATGAAATAAATTGTCGATCTTTTATTGTATCTTTTCATGAGATGAATTTTGGTTCTGAATTGTTCTGCATCAATGTGAAACGTCGTCGTTTATGTGACTTAGTGTTAAAGAGGGTCCACTCGATCTCTTCACCTTTCCTTTGTGAGGAACAACACTGAACTGTGGATATTTTCGTCGTCGACACTAAAACCCTAAAACAAACATTTGTTTTTGTCTTTTGTTTACCGCTCTCTTTCTCTCATCGTTCCCTGTATCCAGGGAAGTAAACAATGGCGATAATTCCGTTGGCACAGCTTAACGAGCTAACGATTTCTTTCTCTTCCTCTTCGTTTCTTGCGAAATCAATATCCCATTCGTTGCATAGTAGCTGCGTTTGCGCAAGTACGAGAATCAGTAAATTCGGTGGCGGCTTCACAAAACGAAGAAGCGATTCGAGGTCTAAGTCGATGCGGTTAAGATGCTCCTTCTCTCCTATGGAGTCCGCGAAAATTAAGGTTGTTGGTGTCGGTGGTGGTGGTAACAATGCCGTCAATCGGATGATTTCCAGCGGTTTACAGGTCACATTTCCAATGTTTTCTCTCCTCGAAGAAGAATCAATAATGGACTTCATTCATGTTATGCGTCGAATTTGATATGGAAACTTCCCATTTTGAGTGTGGTTTTATTTCTTCTTTGTTCCAGAGTGTTGATTTCTATGCTATAAATACGGACTCTCAAGCTCTGTTACAGTCTTCCGCTGAGAATCCACTTCAAATTGGAGAGCTTCTAACTCGTGGGCTTGGTTAGTAGTCTCTCTCAGCAGAGAAGAATCTCACCCTTAGTTTTCATGATGTTGTGTGAGTTTTGGCTCTCAAACCAACGAACTTGCGTCTCTGTTACTCTATCTAATAGGTACTGGTGGAAACCCACTTCTCGGTGAACAAGCTGCAGAAGAATCAAAAGAAGCAATTGCTAATGCTCTTAAAGGATCAGACCTTGTTTTCATAACTGCTGGTATGGGTGGTGGAACTGGGTCTGGTGCTGCACCTGTGGTAGCTCAGATAGCAAAAGAGGCTGGTTATTTGACTGTTGGTGTTGTTACCTATCCATTTAGCTTTGAAGGACGTAAAAGATCTTTCCAGGTAATGTGTTGGCAACATTTCTTGTTGAATTGATAAAATTCTTGGGGATCAATGCCTAATTTGTATTTTCTCTAGGCATTGGAAGCTATTGAAAAGCTGCAGAAGAACGTTGATACCCTTATTGTGATTCCAAATGATCGTCTGCTAGATATTGCTGATGAACAGACACCTCTTCAGGACGCTTTTCTTCTCGCAGATGATGTTTTACGCCAAGGAGTACAAGGAATTTCAGATATTATTACCGTGAGTCAGTTTATTGTATAAGCTTTGTTCACTGATTGATCTTTCGAATTCTGAGGAAAGAGTATCTATTGTTCTTAGGAAATTTAATTTTCATATCTAAATTCACCAATATGTTTTTTCAGATACCTGGACTGGTCAATGTAGATTTTGCAGATGTGAAAGCAATTATGAAAGATTCTGGTACTGCAATGCTCGGGGTAGGTGTTTCTTCCAGCAAGAACCGAGCAGAAGAAGCAGCTGAACAAGCAACTTTGGCTCCATTGATAGGGTCATCCATACAATCAGCTACTGGTGTCGTCTACAACATCACTGGCGGAAAAGACATAACTTTGCAGGAAGTAAACCGAGTATCTCAGGTGCAGTATATGTGTCCTGGTTTACTTTGCTTTGCTTCAATTGGGTATATGCCGTATGATAGTGCAGTCTTGTCATGATTTCGGGGTTTTTTCAGGTCGTGACAAGTTTGGCAGATCCATCAGCCAACATCATATTTGGAGCTGTCGTGGATGATCGCTACACCGGTGAGATTCATGTAACGATAATTGCCACGGGCTTCTCACAATCATTCCAGAAGACACTTCTGAGTGATCCAAGAGCAGCTAAACTCCTCGACAAAATGGGATCATCAGCTCAACAGGAGAACAAAGGAATATCTATGCCTAACCAGAAGCAGTCTCCTACAACTGCCTCAACCAATTCATCTTCTCCCCGGAGACTTTTCTTCTAGTATTTTTTGTTGCCTTTCCGTGTTTAAGCATATGATCTTCAGGCTCAAATATCAATTACTTTTGATTTTTCTTCAAATCAAAACTAACATTGCAGTATCATCTAATGCTAAACTAAGGCAAAGCCCAAAAAGTTGTCTGTTTTCAGACATTACCTAGCTGGACCTGACTGTAAGTCACATAAACAGTATCGGCTTAGCGACTCTTATCACGTTCTTTACCAGACCCTTGATCTATCACGGATACTAAAGTATGCGTGGTATTGATAATTCCCTTCTTATATGTGCATCCATACACCTCAATCTNGCATCCATACCCCCCAATCTATGGAGGCCCCTCTTTCACAATGTTTTTTTTTTTTTTTTTTTTTGTAAAAGTAGCATTGCAAAAAAGAGAAAGAAGCAAGAGTCTTTTGAAAGACGTGAAGATTCTATTCAAAGGGCTTAGAAAGGATCGTGTAGAGATCTCTTTGGAAACAGTTGGATTGTAGATTCTTCTGCATTTTGCAACAACCTAATAACATATGATTTGGGGAAGTTTTCTTGCTCTGCAATGAAAGAAAGAACCAACTCTGAGTTTTGGTTTCTGTTTCGCTGTATTTCCAGTCTCACAGGAAATAATCAGGTGCAGGTTTTTTAGCTGGAGTTCTCGTTTCCTGTACTCATAGTCATGTTATGTCTGACAGTTCAAACCAAGATTTAGACAGGCACTTAGATAGGTCAGGTTCTTACTTGTTGGGCCGCTTTAAAGACACCAAACTCCCTATTTAGATTCTCTTTGAGCTCTAGAATTGCAGCTACATTACCGCATCTGGAGCATATTTAAGAAGTAACATGAACACTCAAGACAAAGGAAACAAGTGTCATATATATAGTGTTCTGATTATCGAATTACCTATAACAGTAATTTGGGGCAGACCAAACAGTGACTATCTGGCTATTGAACTTCCATTTGTAACCTTCCACAACTAGCTGAATGTTGTTTAAAAAGTTAAAAGATGTGACAACACTGCCACCAAGTAGAAATCCGGCACCCCGGGGACTCAGTTCCCAGCCATCCACAATATCTTCTGATCAGACCATAAAAGATCACACATGGCACCATCATGTGGTACTTCTTGCTTTCTGCCAACAGCCCTCATCTGCAAAAAGAAATGTATGAACGGAGTATCAATTATATCCTTTAAGTTAAAAACCTTCTGATTATGTCAGCTATTCCTCAACCTGGTCTAGCGTCACAAAACTCAATCTTCAAACATACGTAACGTAAGGATATGGAATGAATTGTTGAGTGGAGAAAACTTACAGTGACTGGATCATTGACTCTTTGAACATTGCTTTCCTCAACTAGAATTTCCATAGCTTTAATGGCATTTAAGCTCATCTATATCTGTTGGTCTAAATCTAACATTTTCAGTGTCCCTGCCCCTTCTAAGTTTTCTCTCCAAGGGAGGCTTTGATCCTCTCCAAAGAGGGGTGTTTTCTTCCCAAACTCTTTTCTTTCTTTTCTCTTTCAGTCTCTTTTCCTTCGCTCTGTTTTAATATTTGTTTTTCAATCCAACCCCTCTGTTTTCTTTAAATTATAAATTCGTCGCAAATGTTCTTTTTTTTTTCTCTTAAAGAAAAGTTTTATCAACAAATTGTAAAGATTACAAGTCTGTAAGAAATATATCTTACAGAAATTAAACTTAACCAACTAAAGCCAAGATTACAATAGAAATAAGACATCAAATCTATTACTATATATGATTCTTTGTTCTCTCTTGTGAGTTATGTAAACTTGGAGAGATTAACCTATGTGCTTCCTTCCCTTTAACTTTGATGGATATGGAGAAGCAGCAACTTCAGTAAAACTAGTCGATTTTCACAACAAAATCCATAGAAACGGTTGCATCTAAATATACTCCACCAATGAAAACCATCTGTGAATACCAACTCAGACTACTCCGACATAGCAGAGATTTACTTCTCCTAAAGTTAGTAGCAATCACAGTAACAAATAGAAACCAACAACCTTGATGGAATTTGACGAACTGGCCCATGAATCAAATCTAAAATTGGCAGAACGATGGAAAGACTTGACGAGATCTGGATGATGACAAACCATACCTTATTGAAAACAAAATATAAAACATACTTAAACTAGCATAAAAGAGACCTTGTGATGATCTCCAATCAGTGATTGATGGGGGAGAGAAACCAAGTAGCTTCAAGAAACCCTTGGGAGAAAAACCCTTATCCTGAGGGGAGAGAAACCAAGCAGCTACAGGGAAACTCTTGGGAGAAAACCCTCATCCAGAGAGGAGAGAACTATGAGATTTAGATGAGAGGGAATAAGGTGGAGAAAAACAGAGACACAAACTCATATCAGATCCTACACCGCCGTCAAGGAGAAAGAAGGATCGAAAGATCCACTGCACCACCTTCAACCACTGCTAACTGGACGATGGTGGTCACAAGGCAGAGAAGACGAAAACTCAGATCTAGGGCGCGTTAAGGCAAAGGTGACAGTGAGAAGACATATGATGGAGAGCTACAGGCGGTGGCCTTCCTTTTCCGGTGGCGGTGAGAACCACCGACTGCCGGAAAAAAGAGATCGGAGATGGTGGTGGTGTTTTGTGCAAGAAAGAGAAGAGAGAAGAGAGAAGGTACTTTTAGAGTTTCTTAACATAATCTGTCGCAAATGTTCTTAAGATTACATGTTCTTTTTTAAAACCCAAACAAAATCCACTAATTTGGGCCAAATGCCTTTTTAATTGGAGTATTGATCCATACCTACAAAGTAAGTAGGCTCAATTGACTCAGCTTTCAAAATTATCCACACATGCCAAAAATGTTGAAATTCACCTAAATGCACCATCGATAACACTAACACATATGACTTGATACCAACAAAAAAAAAACACATATGACCTAAACTCATATATATTCGAGTGGTCTAGTTAGATTATGTTAAATTAAGGTCCAGTACAATGTTAGTTTTGTTGGAGATAAATTTTGTCTTTAATGTCGTTACATACAATATTTACATGTCAAAAAACTATAACAACAATGATCGAGACGTATACATGTTATTAGTTAAAGGTAGAAGAAATGGAAACTAATTGCTGTTGATTTAGTGGTAGAAAGATTCACAATGATTCAGTGAATAGTAATAAATCCGAGTTTCTATGAATCACATAAGATTTTTCTAAGTTTTGCTGTGGGATTAAAATGTCGGATTTGGATCTATTTACAAGTCTAAGATACAAGCTCACCCCAATAACCTACGTTACAAGTTGAAAATTCCATAAACACTTTTTCTATTTACATTCAAACCTCTATTTAATTGATGTGGGATACTATAATCGATATTTCCCAAATTTTTTTGTCAATCTTACTCATTATTTCTATTAATGAGATCGACAAAACCCCGATCCATAGCCAAATTACTCTCATTGGAGCTGACGAGATTTGAACCCCCACCTGGTATCAAGCTAGATTAGGGGCAAGCCAACTGGACCACCTGCTTCTTGGCATATTTCCCAAACTTAGAAAAAATAGATGAAGAATAATGACATTTAGGGTGTAATTACAATTCCACAGATACCATCCATTCCTCCCATTCCTCCATTACCAAGTTATACATGTGGAATTTGTGGAATTTTTTTTTCTTTCTTTTTTGTCGACTCGGTCTGGGTTTTGCTTCGATTTTTGTATACAAAGATCTAGACTTTTTTAATATAAAATAATAAATTTTAGTTATATAATTGTATTTCATGTTTTTTAGATACTCATTCGATTCATGATTTGAGTTTGATTTGGATTTGTTTTTTTTTTTGGTATATGAATCTAGTATCGGGGATCCGACCCTTTCCCACTACAAGAAGTATATTAAAAAATATATTTTTGTAGATTTTGACTATGGGTTAGACTTTGTCGATCTAACTTTTTTGACAAAAGAAAGTTCCAGCAGATTTTATATTCAACAGAATTCAGCTGTTACCATTTGATTATAAGTAATTCCGCAAGATTCCACATAAAAAATAAAAAATAATTCGGTTAGATTTTGCATTCAGCACAATTTTGCAGTTATCATTTTGTTTTTTGTCAATATTGGATCGACAAGACCCGATCTATAGCCTAAATCCTACCACTAAAATCTTTTTTTAAGCTATCATAATGTAGTGTGTAGAAATCGAATTCTGGTACCAAATTATTAGATGGGTCATTCTAACCACTAGACTGAGAGCAACTCAACTTCGAAGTTATAATTTATACCATTAATAATAAAGTAGCGAATAATAATGAACAGTAGTAAGAAGGTAAAAAAATAGGTCAAAGTCAAAGGAAGTAAAGCAAAAGATGGAAAGAGTCAAGGGAATGTTGGCAATTAAAGAAAAGACCCTTTCCTTTTGTATTTTTAAAAGAACTTTGGGAAACCACAACTTTTCTTAAAGTTTGGTGAGCATTTAATTTTCAGCTAAGACTTAAAATGAGTAAATAAAAATAAAGTAAAAACGTAATGCGCAAGAGGATAAGCCATACACAATCTGTGGTCGATGTCTTCGGGTAAGAAACATACGAGTATTTGTGTCTGTTTTAAGTTGCGAACTAAAATCTTGCAACCTTCAAAAAAAACCAATTGTTATGAAACAATTGAACCATTAATTTTTTTAACCAGACCCTAATAACAATACATGCTGTTATCGAAAGCTTATAACAAGACATAAATAACCTCATTGGCAGCCTCATGGGAGACCACAAAAACATTCAATTGTTTATTTATCTAAAGTACTAATATATTAGTTGATTGGGTACATCAATCTAATCTCCTCTCTCCTAACTAATTGCTAATCGTTTTGTTGTCTTCTAATCAGCAAGAGCCTATAACAAATAAGTATAATTCAATAAAGTGGTCATTACTCACAAGCCTAAATAGACTATTATATTAAGTGATTATATTAATGCTCTTTTTCTTGCATCATTTACTAGCTAAATCTTAATTTCAAATAGAATAGGTAAAGTTCTAAGACAGTTCAAAATTTGTAATTGTTTGAATTTTGAACCTAGTGGCTACAACTACAAATATAAGTCCAATTTTTTATCACTCTCACTATTGTTCTATATAAGTTACTGTATAGATTAATGTCGATATGATTATTATGCTACTAAATATTTATATGATTCAATCTCTTGGATAGCTACAAACTGTGTAGACATGTCGGTTCTTCGGTTAGTTTAATTTGAAAGGTAAAGATGTAATTAAATGAAAAATGAAAGGAAATAAAAGACCAGATATTGGGGGCATAGTGTTACGTGAAAGAGCGAGGATCACGGTAATAAGTGAAAAGACTCGTAAACTATTAAGAAAACAGAGTTCATGGTCTTCTGCTTTGTTATCCATTTCAAATTACACACACCTCACTTATTTATATATGCATATTTGCACCAACAGTTGATTATTTGTTCAAGAATGATCTTTTAACATTTTCAAAGATTCCCTTTTTGAACTGTTTTTTGTATTATGTTGGGTTATTTTCTTAATGTACGATACCTACTTCATCATATCTATATATTTTTGGGGTTTTTTGCCCTACAAATGTTTTTTTTTTGTAAGTTAATCAATAATAATATGCAATAGTCTTCATATGTTATGGTCTTATACATTGGATTTCAAAATTTTGAAAACAGATTTGAGCTCCTAACCTCAAAAAGTTTGATTTGATATATTATTTATTGTATACTTAAGAACTTAGTTTTTTTTTTTGTTTGTATACAATAGTTATATTGCGTAATATTCTTAATTTTATGAATAAACTTGTATCTCTAAAGGTGAAAAGTAAACACAAAAAATAACGATCTTAAAGGTTTTTTATATTTAAAAAATTTATATTTACAATCATTATTTTGTGACTTTTATATATATATATATATATATATATATATATATATGGGCTCTAATTGACTCAAACCTGTAGGTGATTTAAACCACTCTTAAACAATACAGTAATCAAGTATAATTGTTTCCGTTAGTGGTTGTGGCAGAATTAGGTATACACGAGAAACCATAATTTCATTTGGAAATTATTAAAATTATTTCTAACCACAACCAACGGTTAAAATTCGTTACTTTACTACTTGATCAAGCCTACATACCTATTGTCGATTGAAGAGCTTGAGTATTTGTTTAACTTTAATTGATTGGTCTATTTGCAATATATTATTTATATTAAATAATAGTGAATCATTTAGTTTCATGCGTGTATGTCTCCAATTAGAATAATCTTAGCTGATAAAATATTAATGAATTGAAGATACACTAAATAAATCGTATTAAAAGTTGGTTTAAAATATCTTTAACACCATTAATGATTAAAGGTCTTCAAATAAAATCTATAATACAAAAAACATACAAAGGTAATTATGATAACAATCTGTAAATTTTACATTAGTAGTTAAGGAAATTATTCATGTGTGAATATTAAATTGGTGACCAACTCGTATAATTGTGACACACTAGACCTCGTTACTTGAAAGTTTGTAGTCATTAATAAATCCAGATTCCAAATTAAGTATACAACACATATCATTAGGCAATAATCTCTCCTCTCTCTTCTCATTACTCTTTCTAGCTCATTTTATATCATTTTATGGTTGCTAAAATATGATGAACAGAAATATGAGTTTGTTTGTAATTAAATACTAATTTGAGATAATAATACCAAAAAAAAGGGAAGAAGAAAGAGGTAACAAGGGCATATATTACAACTACGAAAAACATACAAACAAATAATATTTTAATTTTAGGTTTAGTAAAACACAATAGTAATCCACCATATAAATTTGTGGTATTACAAAGTTTCTTAATTTGGTGGTAATATATTAAACTAAACATTAAATGGACTAGTTCTTAGACTTGCCCAAACTAAGAAAAGTGCATAAATAAGATGACAGAAGTACAAAAAGAGTAGGACTTTCTTTTCACGACTCTTGTGGCATGCTACGAAAATTTGATTGTTGGCTTAATATAAGATATATTGGACCCACTTCCTAATTATTCTTTTTTTTTTTCTTAGTAACATCATATTACCTATGAAATTCATGCAATACTTATCCATTTCTGTCTACTAACAATCGCCTTACTCAAGTGATAGTTTACCGTTTTCAATACGATCCATTAATTGTAGTTCAACTAAATGACTAAAGAACCCTTAATATAAATTGTTTTTCTAGATTTTGTTTTTGTGGATTTATATAAACGACGAATGGCATTTACAATGAACCTTACAAAGTTGAATGGTCGAAGTGAAATATGACCACCAACGTCATTTAAGACAGATCTTTATCGACAAAAAGAAAACATTAAAGACGGATACTCATTTAAAATATCAATCCCGTATCTTTACTGATCCTAATAGATTTATATAGCTTTATAATATTTCTCCAATGTTTTAAGGAAAGTATATAATAGATATGCTTGTAAAGTTGAAGAATAAATAATTTAACCAAAAAAAAAATCATAGAGAAAATTCCTAAATGGCTATATCATTGTCGCCTTATTCTTCTATATCAAACAGTGAAATCCCAAGAACATAAAAGAATGTGTTTACATAATTTCTGATCAGATATGTAACAACATGCAAAGAAAATACAAAATCGATATTTAAGTATATGGTGATACGTACTAGACACCCAACCCTTTATCAATGATACGTATAAAATCAGTTTCAACAAATCTAGCTAATCTTGTAAAAGAAAAAAAAATGGGACGCCAAAATTGTGTTAGGTGGGAAATAAGAAAATAATAATGAAGATCTAGTATTAGGATAGAGATGATGAAAATGTAGAGAAATGGATAGAGTTATTAAAAAACCGGCAACATGATGAAGAAAACTAGTCAAGAAAACTAGTCTCTTTTCATATATTGCTTCACTCTCTCTCTCTCTCTCTCATTCTCTGTTCCATTGGATTCCATGAAATTTCGGCGTTAATCTCGTGCCCCTTACCCACTCTTATTCCTATTGCTACTTTTACAATTATACAACAAATTTGATCGATATTTTATTATCACACAATTACTCTACTATTTTTTTTATATCAATAATTGGATCAATAAAGTAGAACCGTCATTTAGCTCGTGTGACATGGGATTTGATACATAGCCCAAAAATTAAGGACCCTTCCTAAAAATATTATTAGTCTCTTTTGAATCAAACTTTTGTTAACATTTTTTCTTACACTATACAATCTTTTTTAGTAAGTTACAGGACCCGAAATATTTTTAGTAGATCATAGGGCCAAAAATTATAGGTAAGATATAGGACCCAAAAAGTGTTGGTAGTAAAACTTAGGATCCAAATTTTTTTTCTTTTTGATAAAGCTTAAGCTCAAAAATAATTTTCTTACTATTAGACTGTTTTACTTCAGCAACACATGGCCTATATTTTCGTTGAGATAGCTCAGCAAAAAGATATGATCTATAGCTTAATGTCCACCTCCTAAAACATTTTATAATCTACCTTCTTGAGTATGAAATGATCAAATTTTTAAAGTCAGAGTCATTAGCAGGATTATCCTAACCACCAAACTTATAAAGAGATCGAGAATTAATCAAGTAATCAACTATCTTATAAACCTTAAATCATTTTCTTAATGGATGGAGATTAAGCCAGCTATGGCGTCCATTATTTGGGTTTAGACGTATCTAAGTATATAACATAAGGCCATGTAAAAACCATAAGCTAATTGCGGATTGGTTGGTATATTGACAAGCGTCCTTAATACTGCTAATATATATCAATTCCTTTTTAACCGAAATCCAAATTAATCTCCAGTCCATTGAAAACATTTGCGAGTAATAAAAATGATTGAAATTGTAACGAAAAGACTGGAACTCTACCAAAAAATGACACTCATGAAAATTTCAATGGCATCGTCTATAACCACATTATAGACTTGTTGTTGAAGATTATCTAACCATATTTAGGAGAGCAACACTTGGAAAATGAAACACAAATTAAGCTGGATAAAAAGGCAATGGATGAAGAGTGTTAGAGATATGCATGAATCTAACTAAAGATCGTTTCACAGTTTGACTACTCCTAATGTCCCCTCGGGTTGAATCACATGCAAACACATTCATTTCCCTTTTGATTTTTCTCATCATCATCATTCTATTCTAAATCCAACCAACAATTCCTTACTCTTCAAAAGACAACCCAATACACTTCATTTATAGCCCTATCACTATATATAATCTTATTACCAACAAAACATATTTTACTACTTTATTTGTTACATCATCATTCCTCATAACTCATTTAAAAATGTTTCTTTTATATTTTATTAGAAAGTAAAACTAAGATATCAGGATAGATCAAATTTAATGCAGTTATGTAGTTATGAGGGAAAGTGCTATTTTTGATAACAGTTGCAATAATACGTAACTTAACAGAAATGTCAATTTAGATATTTCAATTTTTAAATCACAACCGCAAGAATACTTGACAAAATAATGTATCACATTCAGGTATTAATATAAAAATGATATAGTTGTATTCTTTACTCCAATAAGCCCTACACAAAATGTGGTTGACAAAAACAAACCAACCTACAGGAGCACAAAATGACAAACCATGTATGTATGAAATATCATGTGACACAAGTACACCACATAATTATATTTTGTTTTTTGGGAAACAAACATAATGATTCGTTGGTTTTCCATGAATAATAAATATGTACGCAATGCACATTTAATAATATGTTTTCCCATTCAACTTAATTCTTACTTTTATCATTTCATTTCTTTGTCGACACTTGTATAAATATGTGTAGTCTCTTCGAGGTTGTCTCATCCACAAAAACAGAGAAAGATAGAGAGAAGTAGAAGAAGAGATCCAGAAAGAGATAGAAAATGGGTTCTCAAAGAGACAATAATGTCGCTGTATGTAACATGAAGCTCGAGAGACTTCTCAGCATGAAAGGTGGCAAAGGACAAGACAGCTATGCCAATAACTCTCAAGCTCAGGTCTTTACATTTTCTATTCGTTGCTCTAATTACTTACAAGTTACAACCATTAAGAATTATTTTGATGATTCGTTTTCTTTACAATATTGAGTGATAGATATGGTATTGGTTTGGCTTGAATCGGCTACCGGATTAAACATTTTTAAGACTCATTCTATTGATTGTCTAGATATATAGTAAATCGTTCAATAAATCAAGATATGTATGTATTCAAACAAAATGTGCATAGTGTAACGTCATCTTGCATGAAAATGAACATATGTAGTAAATCACTAGCTATCGAAGGTATGATTGTGTAAATTCATGAAAAAATAAAAGAGATTTTTTCAAATATGCAGGCGATGCATGCACAATCTATGCTTCACCTCTTAGAAGAAACACTTGACAATGTTCACCTAAACTCCTCCACCAGTCCACCACCGTTCACGGCGGTTGATCTTGGCTGTTCCTCTGGCGCAAACACTGTCCACATAATTGATTTCATCGTCAAACACATCTCTAAGCGGTTTGAAACGGCCGGAATAGACCCTCCGGAGTTCACAGCATTCTTCTCGGATCTCCCAAGCAATGATTTCAATACACTGTTTCAGCTTCTTCCACCACTTGTTTCTAACTCTTGCATGGAGGAGTGCCTTGCTGCCGACGGAAATCGGTCCTACTTCGTCGCTGGTGTTCCCGGTTCGTTTTACCGGAGACTTTTTCCGGCGAGAACCATTGACTTTTTCCACTCTGCCTTCTCCTTGCATTGGCTCTCTCAGGTATACATTCTTACGTAAAGTATGCAAGGTCAATTTATTACACGTGGCATGCTTCCGGTTTTTCCGCATTAAGCTTTAACGATTAACAAATCTCCGGGTTTGTTTTGGAATATGCTTAGAATCACTAAGAATGAAGAATTTCGAGACTCCGCAGATTTTGTTAATTTTTTTGTTAGAATTTTCTTTTTTACTTTTAATCGTCTCTATGTTTAGTTAGCAAAATTGCAAAGAGTGATACTAATTCTTCTTTATAATAAACTTTAAGTTTCGAAAATACAACAGCTACGTTTTTAAAAAAATGTACTCGTTAAATGTTGGGATGATTTAAAACTATAATAGAATTATATTAATATAGTTTACGAATTTTTTTTAAATATTTTATAATAAGATATGGCGAATATATATGGCAGGTTCCGGAGAGTGTGACGGATAGGAGATCGGCGGCGTACAATAGGGGAAGAGTGTTCATACACGGCGCCGGAGAGAAGACGGCCATGGCTTACAAGCGGCAATTTCAGGCAGACTTGGCGGAGTTTTTGAGGGCAAGAGCGGCGGAGGTTAAGAGAGGTGGGGGCATGTTCCTGGTTTGTCTCGGTCGAACCTCTGTGGACCCTACCGATCAGGGTGGTGCCGGTCTACTCTTCGGCACTCATTTTCAGGACGCTTGGGACGACCTTGTCCGTGAGGTACTAGCTACGACCTTTATTAATCTTTCTCTTTCCCTCCAACTAATTAATTCAACCGCACCAACTCTATTATTAACCTCGAGTTCTAAATTTATACTATTTTTAACCCAAACCCTTTAGGCTTTTTGAATAAAGCGCTAGAAATGAGGAAAAAAATGTTATTCATGACATTAGGGGGTAGATAATCTACATTGACCCAAGTTAGGAATATTTTTGGAAATGTAGCTTACGTTTCTTTAAAGATAACTACAATTTAGCTCTCCGAACCATAATATTTTAAACTTTCACTCGTATATATCTTCAAACCTCAAATGCTATCCACAAAATTCTTGAGACTAGGATTTTTCAAGATTATAAATATAAATATTAAACGACAAACAGTTTTGTGTTATAAGTATCTTGAAACTATGTTTAGTTACAAAATAGTTACTTTTTTTTTTTGTGGTCAAACAAGATAGTTACTTATAAAGAAATTATCTAACGTACTAAACTAGTTTTGTAGATAGGATCAAATGTTTTTGACAAGCTTCTTAATATTAAGTTTATTGAAAAGTTTATATTTTCTTCGAAAAAATATTATGGTGTAAATCCATTTACAAAGAACCAGAAGCAAATGATTGTAGTGGCACTAGTTAAGACCACGTTAGTGTACACTCTCATCACTCATTTTAGATATAATAATCATTTACCCGTTCAATTGTCTGGTCGATCCTAAACGAATATGAACCATCCATGAAAAAAATCGACATCATGATCTTGTAGAGACAATATTGGCAGGCAATACAATTGAAGTACGGTAGAAACAATGACGTACAAAAATTATCGACAGGATATGTTACGTTACTTTCTAACGTAATCATTGTAGTCCATTAGATCAAGTAGTACTCCCAATATGTTAAGTTAAATGTGTTGAAAGTCATTATAAATTTATAACCCATAATCAGATAACCATATAAAAGTTGGTGAAATTAATTTAATTTAAGAAACGTCAGTACATATAAATGCACACATAAAGACATAATCCTTGAGGCTTATCATCAGAAATATTTAAAATTTTACAGGAAATTTTGTTACGACGAGTTTTTATTTCCGACGATCTATTCTTTTTTTTTTTTTTGGCACAAACCGACGATCTAGTCTTGACGGAGAATTTTCATCCGAAATCTTTCGAGTCTATTCAAGAAAGATTTGTCTACTTGCATTCGTGTAATTTATTGTAATGGATGTTAATATTTAATTTTAACTATAGGGTTTGGTAGCAGCAGAGAAACGAGACGGATTCAATATCCCGGTGTACGCACCAAGCTTGCAAGATTTCAAAGAAGTAGTTGAAGCCAATGGCTCATTCGCAATAGAGAAGCTGGTGGTTTACAAAGGAGGGAGTCCACTTGTGGTGAGTGAACCGGACAATGCATCCGAGGTTGGTCATGCCTTTGCTAGTAGCTGTCGGAGTGTGGCTGGAGTGCTCGTAGAAGCACACATAGGCGAAGAGCTAAGCAACGAGCTCTTCACACGAATTGAACGCCGAGCCACATGCCATGCCAAAGATGTTTTGGTTAATTTGCAGTTCTTTCACATCGTTGCTTCTTTATCTTTTACTTAATCAAGTACCAACTATAATGAAAAATTACTACTAATCAAAAGAAACATGTTTGTGTGCTTTTGTTTTAACTCCTTCTTAGGGCTTCTTTATGTTCTATATTTCTTGTCTTTTTTTATCATGGGTTTTTTTTTTTAATCATGTAAACTAAAATAGTTAGATTAAGTCATTGTACCAAAAATATTTTGAAGCAAGGAAGTCTTTGATCATTCTATACAAATTGACAAAAGGCAAAAGAAAAAACCCAAGATCATAATGGACAATAATAATCAGTAGTATGTTTTGTATTCGATGATCTCAGCGTAGCGTTTAGCGCAATACTCAAACAAACTTCCATCGAAGCAGCGCCTAATAGCTTCTTTAGACAAGAATCCTTCTTCGTCACTCGCTAACACATACAATACTCCCCATTCTACCTTACTGGCTAACCTACAAACCAAACCAAATTATTTATTACACTTCTTCACAAACCAAGCATCCGTTAATTATGAGCGTCGTAACAAGTATATATATATAGATACCATCCGAAAAAGTCAAAGGCATCACGATTTCCTTGGGTCATGTCCCATAGTTCTCCAAGACTCAGCTTATCTGGTACGGTCCTCGCGTATTTGCTAAACATCAACTCAAGATTCGCTGGTGTATACCTTCCCAAACCATTAAATTTTATAATATCAAGTCTCATTCTCAGTCTGTCACGTTTCTATATACAAAGAGAATTTTGGTCGTGATGACGTTATTATTACTAATTAAATTACCTTCCTTCGTTGTCATATGTTTTAGAGTCGCTTCCATGCTTTGCCTTATGAATGTTATGTATATATATAGGCAAGAAAGGAGACGGTAACCATCCCTGTTTTATATAGCAAAGAAGTGTACCAATTGGTCCGGTTCGGTAACGCTAAATTATCAAGTTAAAATCGAAATATGTATACTGTACCGGGAGAGTAGCATAGCTGAGAGCTATGTGGATACCAGCAGCCAAGATGAACGATGCGAGTGGACTGAAACCGAGTAATTGGAACCCTGGTGCAATCAATTTCGTATATGAAAAGCAATTAGTAAATTTATAAACCAATATGTACGTAACTCCATATATGGAGAGATATTGAAGAGTGTCTACCAGCGAAGGTTTCAGAGGGATAAATGATGCCATTATCATCCAAATCGAAGAAAGCAACATGTTGCTGAAGAACACTAAGGCCATTATGCCTATGCTCTGGTGTTCCTTCAGGGTGCTCCAAGTCTGGTGCTTGTAGTGCTCTTGGCAAATCTAATTTCATCAAAAAATAATTAATGTACCGTACGAGTCACGCATCATATGTATTAGATAGGTTTAGAAAGCAGTACAAGGCTTAGGCAGTGTGTCGTCCAAGTCACCACGAACACGGCGCTGGTAAGTGACCGGAGCATAAGGAGCCAACGTCTTCATTGCGTCTCTCTCCATCTTTTCCATCGTCGTCGTCATTGCTCTCTGTTCTCTCTAGAGCGAGAAGAGAAATGAATAATTGCGAAGAAGTGAAGACCGAAACAATTCGATGCTTCGTGGCAGACATGCACGCGCGACAACTCCATCGTTTGCCATCTCTAGCTCCTAATTTTACCCTTCGCATGACTTGAAGACATTTGTCTCTGAAAAGTAAGCTTGAGCCGAAACAACGTACTGAGTAAACAGAATAGAATCCTGACCCAATCAATCCAATCTAGGCCAACTTGATTACGCTATCAAAGTTGGACAAAGATCATTCTATGGGTTTTGATGGGCTTACAATTTCAAGGCCCAAATACCCCTTTATGGGCTTGCTATTTCAAGGCCTATATACCCATTCCACCAATTTAAAGGATGGTATTATGTACTCCCATAATCCCTAGATAAGCCATTTGCTTTTGGAGTCGAGATGATATATTAACTATAAAAACAACACTAACAAAACATACACACACATACACATTCTAGTACACAATTCTACTCTCAAATGTCTTTTTGTTCGTCTTTCAGGTGTTTCATAGAGCCTTTTCTCCCTAAAACCAACTCAAACACTGAAGAAAATTACAGATCTTTTCCACTTTTCATCATCAAGGTGAAGCTGGCGCTTGGTGATCTGCAGCACCAGAAACCGGAGATGAAGCAGCTTCCTCTTTCGAAATAGCAACGTAGTTTGTAGGCGCAGCTGGCCTGTTTAGACTCTCCCTTCTCCCTGCTTCTTTTGCAGTAGACCTGCTTCCGTTCTGGTTTGCATTCAAAGATAAACGCCGGTTTGGAGTTCCATTGGCTCCTCCGTTGTTAGCACGTGGCCCCATCGATTTCTTAGAACTGACCGGTCTTGCAGGGCTTGGCCTCGTGCTAAAGGCAGTGTCTTGCTCTATATGTGGCTGTTCTTGAATCTTCTTCTGTTCCTGTTCATTTAGACAAACAGGAGTTCAGGGATTCACAGACATTTTCACCACATTATAATTGAGTAGATTTGAAGAACTTACCCTCAGCCTCCGTCTCTCCTCTTCTCTTTCCTGCCTAAGCATACCGTATTCGTCTAGCATAGCTAGCAGAGGAACACCATCATAGGCGAAGGAAATGCTGTGTTCCTCTTCCCAAGCCCGGGTCTTGGCAACCAATGTGTCAACCATGGCTTTGCCAAAAAACAAAGGATTGAGTTTTTATAAGATGTGAATACATAAAGGGAAGTTTGCAAATACATCTAAGTTATTCTAAACATACCAGGAATCTTGCTAACCAGAATCCGAGCTTTCTCAGCTCTCTTGAGATTCAAGTGTGCACCTCTGCTTGCGCTGTACCTGTTCTGATCCTGTTCTCGAAAACGAAAACATGGAAATGCTTTGGATACAATTTCTGATGTACCATAGTGTGTGATTGAAAGAAATTATGCCCTACCCGATTGTAGTCTTCCAACCAGCTCTCTTCCTCACAAGCTGACATCCATTTCTCGACTCGGTCCAATATATCTTTTCTACTGAATGCTTCTTCTTTAGCTTTTGCTATCTGGCTATCCATGTCTGCCAATAATTCAGTAGGCTCAACGTTTCCAGAATCAACCAGAGACATGATTCTCTCACGAGCAGATTCCGGGTTTATTTCTACGTGGGCACGAGCAAATATCTCCTCAAGCTCAGATTGCTTCTTGAACGCAATTTCCTTCATACGGCTAGCTTTCAGCTGGTCAAGCCTATCCACTTCCACCTCAGCCTTCAGAATTTAACAAGAACTTTAGCGAGCAGTAACTTATTTTTCAGAACACATGGGACGATCAATCAATCAATGCAATATAAATACCTGCTCAATCAAATCACGTGCAAGAGCACCTGGCGAAGTGACCTCATCGACTGAAGCTGAAATGTGACAGGTAACATGATCAAAAAGCTCCCTTTCATCGTCGGGGGTATCCATCAGATTCCACAGGTCAATTAGCTGTGTAGCCAGCTCTTGAAGCTGCAACAACAGAAAAAAAGATTTTATGAATCCCATGACCTTAGCATGTTTAAAGCTCACCACCAATTGGATATACAATACAATAGTTATAATTTCTTGGGAACCATTTTGAAGAAGTTAAGGATGCAGAGAGATTTCTTTACCTTTTGAAGTCTTTGCTTCTTATCATCTTTAAGAGTCAAGACAGTTTTAGCCAACCTTGAAAGTGTCTCATTGCTAATGCTCTTTGACTGGACACCGGTTTCTTCATCTAAGCTTGGATGAACTTCAGTGACAGTGCTTAAGAAATCCAAACCCAGAACAGCACATAGATCATGAACAGTACTCACAAACTCGTGTACTTTATGCAGCCTGTCACTCTACCAATACAAAAGCATATAAGTTTCATATCATTGCCATATCTCGAAATGTCCCAACTTATGTTTTTACCTTCTCTTTCTGGAGCTCCTGGAGTTGGCTCTGGAAATCGTCTAATTTTTTCAATGACAAATCAGACTCATCAACTATAGGAACCTCATTGCTCAAACCCCCAGCAATCTCTCCACATATCTTCTGAATTTGTGATTGTACATCAGAGAATTCTCTGACTCTCTCCTCTTTCTGTTGCCACAGTTGTTCAAGAGCCGGTGCAATAGCAGCAAGTTGTTCTTTAATCGTTCCTGAAGACTTATCGGGCTGCAACAACAGCAGTAACAATAAAAACACATATTACTACCAAAAACATACACTTCAATTACATTTTAGACTTCTAATCTTGCGGCAAAACTTACAATGCCAACTAAACTTTTATCTCCAAGAGATGTTGTGAGGCTGGAAAGTTCAGAATTAGCATCTGATAAGGTTTGAAGAAGCTCTGCCCGGGATTTCGCAGATAGCTCTACTTTTCTCTTGTAAACATCAAGACACTCTTGCTCGATCTGAAGAAGCAGTTTGTTTCGTTCCTCATCGCTCTCACCAACTTCATCCCAGATTTCCTATATAATAAAAAGAATTGTAACACGTTGACATTACACAAAATCAAGGAAAGCCGTGCAACTCAGATAAAGATAGTTCCGGAATTTACCTGCAACTTTTGGAGTAAAGTACCACAAGTGATTTCCCCAAGAAGAGGACTTTCAGCATCAGTAACAGCCATTCTCGCAAAATGAGAAGGTTTCCTGCAGCGAAGATCAAAACAAGTATCAGTTTGAGACGATAACTAAACTAAGAATGTAGTCCACAGAGAACTTCCCAGTCCATAACGGACATCGATGAAAATCAATTGTATTAGATCTTTAATTATGCATCAAATTACAATTAACAAACACAGAAAGAAACTCTATAGATTTTCTCAATCAAAGACTTTGAATCAAAGTTGCAATCGTCTTCCCAATCCAAACCCTTAAATCACTCTCACCAAAGATTAAACATTCACAAGAGCCCAATGAAACGGAAACCAAAATCATAAACTTTCTAAAAGCTCGAAACTTTCCTTTCTAAAGCAAGCAAAGTCAAGCTAAGAATGCAAAACCTAAAATCCGATCAGGCAGAAGTAAAGCACGGAAAGATAAGCAGATCTTTGCCAAAAACATAGAAACGTTAAAGATAATCAGACAGCATTGGTGATATAACCAAAGCAAACAGAAACTTAAGACCTCAAATTTATCAAATCTAACAGTGAAGTAAAAACATTTTATTACCGATATTGACACTAGATTGAAAATGGGTTTCTCTTTAGACACTCTTCTTCTTCTACTACGTATTCTTCTAGATCTGAAGCTCTGTAGCAATAAACTCACTATAGAGAGTGAGAGAAAATGTATAGCAAAGGAAGAAGAAAAAAAATCTATCTATGGAGGAGGTGGAAGAGACGGAGAGGTGGGAGTGGGACCCATACTTTATGTAGTACGATGGAAACTCCAAGTAACAAACAACAAATATTTTACCCCTAATTTTCTGCTTTATTACAAACAGAACACTGTTCACAGACAGACTTGTGTCTTCTACTTCTCTTCCTTGACTTGGTGCCTTGCTTCTTTGACCGCACAATTACTTACTTTTCTCTTCTTCTTACAAAACCTTATTTTATTGTTACCCAGAACATTTGTAATATTGTTTTTCTTTTGCTCAAAATCATCAATATTGTTATAAACCAATAGATTCTCGAAACTAAAAACGCTTCAATATTTTTGTAAGCAAATTTAATTAAGCAGTAAATGTTATGTGTAGCTCTACAAAAACAGTTACAACCAAAAGTGTTTACCAATTATTTTTTAGGGACCATAGATCACTACATTTATAGCATATACACTATAGTCCACTTTTACTTTTACGACATCCATTCTTATAAATTTATGTAGCCTTGATACATAAATATATATATATATATAAATATATTGTCGTAATCAACCCAAAATTTATATTTTTATTAAAAAAAAATAGAAAGAATTGCTCAAATAGAGCAGAAGTTTAAGAAAATAATAGAAAAATTAATCGTTTTTTAATTTCTTGGCCTTCTCGGTCAAATAAAACAGATTCTTTTTTTTCTATCAGAAGAACCAATCAAAGAAAAAAATTTAAGTTTTTGTTAAAACAAAAAAATGAAAAAAATATATTATTAAAACGTTCTTCGTTTCTTTTTCTTCTCTGTTTTCTCTTCTTCTCTTTTCTTTGTCGTTGTGGTTTTGCCGCCTTCACCGTCTTCGCTGTCTTCGTTGTCTTCGCCGTCGACAGGAAAGTAAGTCTTCTGGGTTTTTGGGATTCTGGGTTTGGGGATTCTTCGCGGCCACGATTTGGAAATGTGGGTATTTGGGTTTTTGGTGTGACGCATTCGTCGCCATCGCCGTCCTCTATTTGTTCGCCGTCTTCTTCTTCGTAGCAACAATTTGGAAAAGGGTTTGTTCCGAATCTGAGTTAATGTGGTATAGTTGAAGCAAGTTGGGTAAATGTTGGCGGAGAAGTTTAGTTATAGTTTAGTAGAGTTAGGTTGAAGTTTGGTAGAGATAGGCTATATTGTGGTAAAGTGGGGTAAATGTTGGCGGAGATGGGTTATAGTTTAATAGAGTTAGGATGAAGTTTAGTAGAGGTAGACTATAGTGTGGTAAAGTGGGGTAACTGTCGACGAAGATGGGTTATAGTTTAGTAAAGTTAGGCTGACGTTTGGTAGAGATTGTTAAATTTAGTAGAGTTAGGCTTAAGATTTGTAGAGTTGGTTATGGTTTAGTAGAGTTAGGCTTTTGATTAATATAGTTAGGTTATTATTTAGTAGAGTTAAGTTACGTTTGATAGAGTTGATTTTGACTGTACTGTTTATCGTATGTTCTCATTAACAGGTATGGATGAGGCCAAGGAGTACCCGGAGAAGATTTCAAACACGGTCTCGTAATAACGAAGAACCAAAGCATAAACCACTATTGCCATCTGAATTACATTAGTAATATGATCAAGGGTATTGGTGAAGATGCATACATGGACATAAAGGAGAACTCTTGCCTTGGGGTTTTTCTGAAGCTCGCTTACTCCAACTACACGTTTACAGGGAGACATGTACAATACTTATTGGCACATCAGCTAGCGATTAGAAAGAAGTATGAGATATGGGTCTTGGTTGGTTGTCGGCCTATGAGGTTTTCTATGCACGAGTTTGAGGAAATCACGCAGCTTAATTGCGGTATTGTTGATGAGTCTTCTTATGTGGACAAGGTTGCCCATGGAGATCTTTGGGGGGATATGGGTTTACGTGGTGAAGCCCCTACGTGGGTAGAGTTAAAAAAAGTGTTGGGGAAATGTAGACTGTGGTCTTTTGAGAAGAGGAAGATGGTTGGCTTGCTAGTGGTTTTGCATGTTGGTGTTGGGGAAATGTAGACTGTGGTCTTTTGAGAAGAGGAAGATGGTTTTCACTCGAATAGTCGGATTCCATCTAGTTCTGCTAAGTTGGTTTCGGATTTAGAGAAGTTTGAGAGGCATCCATGGGGAAAAGTTTTATTTCAGGAACTGATAAGATTGCTCAAAAGTGCAGCCTACAAAAACGAGTCTTACACTATTCATGGGTTTGTGCACTCGCTATTCATCTGGGCATTAGAATCGATCCCCTTAGTAGCAGAACTTTTTGGGGAGAGAAGAGAAGGTGTCGATCTTCCCCTTCTACGCTGGAGACCAATCAAGAAACAAACCATGAAAACAGAAGTCATTGTGAAGTTGGAGCAGTGAAACATAGAAGATGGAAAGGTAAATTGCTTTCGTAGTAGAGTCCATTTATGTATAATATAGTTCATTTTGTATTACTAGAGTTAATCCTTGACGTCGTAGAGTTCATTGTATATATGATAGAGTTCAGTTTCGTATTGATAGAGTTAATTCATGACGTCGTAGAGTTCATTGTATATATAATAGAGTTCAGTTTCGTATTGATAGAGTTAATCCATGATGACTTAGAGTTCATTGTATATATGATAAAGTTCATTTAGATGATTGGTAGAGTTTAGTTTCGTATTGGTAGAGTTAATCTATAACGACTTAGAGTTCATTCATTTCATTTAGTAGAGTACAGTAATTGTTCGGTATAATTAATTTATGTTTGGTAAAGTTGAATGTGTGTTTAGTAGAGTTAATTTATATCGTAATAGAGTTTGTTTTTGTTTAATAGAGTTCAGTAAGTGTTTGGTAGAGTTATTCGTATAAGTAGTAGAGTTCATTTTTGATTAGAAAAGTTGCTCATACTCTTCTTTTAGGTACGTGTAAGGCCTCTACGTCCAATCCCTCTAGAGATAAGCCCTCTTTGGCCTGACGAAGTTGAAGATCCGAAAGTGGACACCATGCTCGGAGACATACTCGAGGGCACTCTAAATGAGTCCTTTTGGGAGAAAAGGGGGAAGAGGAAGGCATATACTGTTGTTGAGGATAGAAAAAGCAAGCAGTCAAAGCGTAGTTCTCATTCAAAAGAGGCGGTGAATAAAGTCATTAAAAAGAAGAAAGAGGCAGAGAAAAGGCGGCGGGACATGCCGAAGGAGAAAGAGAGGACGCCAGAGATAGAGGACTCGACTACCTTGCTGGATGTGGTAAAAGGCGTCAAAAAGGCAAAAAAGACGAAAGAGTTGCAGGGAGTAAAGGAGTCGAGTGCCTTGATTGAAATTCTCTGAGGTTTGACCAAAGCCTTTGAAGGGATAAGAGCATACCAGAATGTGTTGGCCAAGCATATGGTTCGTCTCGAGGAGAATATGACAGACATGTCCATGCTCACTGACCGGATTGCAAGGTTGGAGCGTAATAGTTTAGTAGAGTTGATCCACTGTACTAAAGTTATATTATAGAGTTCATTGTATATATGATACAGTTCATTTTGTGGATTGGTAGAGTTCAGTTTCGTATTAATAGAGTTAATCTATGATTATCTAGATTTCATTTATGATAGAGTTGATCCACTATTTGATAGAGTTCATTTATGTCTGGTAAAGTTTAATATGTGTTTAGTAGAGTTAATTTATGTAGAGTTTGTTTTTGTTTAATAGAGTTCATTTATGTTTGGTAGAGTTATTTTATTCCGTAATAGAGTTAATTTCGTTTTGATATAGTTAAAGTTATGTTTGATTGAGTCAACATTAATCGTGTTGTTTTACGGAATAAATAGATTATTCAGACGCAAGAGACATCTGACCCTCTCAGCCCATTATCACGGGTTGTTAGGAATCCATAGAGAGAAGACCATACTGAAGACGCTCTTGATAAGAGAATATACGGCGAGAAATCTAATCAGACTTTGGCAAAGAAAACAAAGCCAGGAATGTCACAGCTCGGCGTCATAAACCTTGTGGAGTCTCCGATAAAGTGTATAGTAAGCAAGGAGGAGGTAATATGTATGGAAGACGTGTTACCAAGAGAGGCTCGGGAACGAGTACTCGCTGTGAACCAGGTAGAGGCTCTATTAAACCAAAACAAACTCTATTACGGAATTAATTAACTCTACGTTATTAACTTTACTAAACAAAAATGAACTCTACTATTAAATTAAACTCTACCAAACAGTTTCTAAACTTTATTAAATGAAGAGTTAATAGAGTTAAGCTATCTTTGGTAGAGTTCATTATCATTTATAGTCGATTTAAGATATCATTGGTAGTGTTTAAATACGTATATAGTAGAGTTATGTTGTGTATGGTAGAGTTCATTTACCGTAATATTTTACTTCTTTCTTATTGTGTATCCACGTTACAGGTATCCCCTTTCATAGGTTGTTCCATTGTCAAGAGGATTCATAAGCACGTGGTGCATTCTCCCACTGTATATGATCTTTTTGGGCCGATTCCAAAAATTAAAATACTTCGGCTACGTGACTATATGTTGCATGAATTGTAAGTATCGTGTTCTATTATTTTCATAGTATAATAAACCAACTTCATGATTTATGGGCTATTTGTAAATCGTGTAGGGCACTTACGGTCGATGGTAACTCGAGTACAATAGTGGATTTCTAACTCCGCTTGGTGTCCCCAAAACAGAGGTGGCCTGTCGAACAATATGGGTGGCTCCACGATTTGGTAAGTTCAATATAGCATGGTAGAGTTGAAACGTGTAGTAGAGCTAGGTTTCTCATGGTAGAGTTGAAACGTGTAGTAGAGCTAGGTTTCTCATGGTAGAGTTGGGTTTAAAACGTGTAGTATAGCTAGGTTTCTCATGGTATAGTTGGTTTAAAACGTGTAGTAGAGCTAGGTTTCTCATGGTAGAGTTTAAAACGTGTAGTAGAGCTAGATTTCTCATGGTAGAGTTTATGTACATTAATAGTAGAGTTAAGTTGCCCATAGTAGAGTTCATTTGATATATGGTATAGTTTATCTTCACTCTTTGTATTACAGCATATATCAGCCGGTATGAATCTTTTCCGGCAAAGATCTTTGGAACATCCCTCCCCATTCAGAAGTAGCTAGATTGCTTTCCTCGATCCACTGTTTTGTGGATGCTGGTGTAACCAATATAACAGAGATTTTGTGGGGAATGAGGGTGCTTTTGTATGGACGAATGGGTTTAGAGAGGTTTTCCATGGAATTCAGCCTTCATTTTGTGCCACCAATCGGTCTGGATGAGAGACGTAGATACACTTTACATTGCTCACAACATTAGCAACTACCATTGGGTGGTCTTAGAGGTTGATTTGATACAAGGAAAGATTCGAGTTTACGATTCCGACCCTAGTTGCATACCCGCTTCTCCCATTCAACAGTCATGCAAGTAAGCTACTTATAGTAAAGTTTGTTTTCAGTTTAATAGGGTTTGTTAGGTTAATTGGTAGAGTTGTTCACATATAAATAGAGTTCTGCAATGAGTAGTAGAGTTGTTCATTTAATAGTAGAGTTGATTTTAGGTTGGCTTTTGTTTGGTAGAGTTCTTCGAGGTTTGGTCGAGTTGTGCACAGATTAGTAGAGTTGTGCGAGGATTGATAGAGTTGTGCACGGATTGGTAAAGTTGCTTTATAATTCGTATTTTTTACATATTGTATGTCCCTTTCATGTAGGGCGTATGCCGAGATGATTCCATAGATGATCAAGTATTATTCAACGCCAGAGATGCGTCCACATGTTAGTTCGGATATGTTCAAAATAATGCGTGTTCTTAAGGGCACTCCGCGTAATAAGCAGTCAGGTGATTTTGGCGTTTACTACCTGAAGATGATCGAGTGTTTAGCCCTCGGATGCAACTTCGAGGGACTGAATGATGAGTACATTAGCTTCACTCGGCTGAAATACGCCATTGACTTTAGAGAGCAACTTCCGGTGGAGGAGACTATTATGTACATTTATTTAGGTCCCCAACAATTGTGTGACAAGTCCGCCCTCCTTTCAGCTTCCCAAGACTTTCTGCTGGAATGGTAGACTTATGGTAGAGTTAATTATGGGTAGTAGAAATAGCCTAACTTAATGGTAGAGTTAATTTGGTCGTACGCCGAAACCATATATCGCATAATACGATCTTTTATACTCTTGAAGGACCAATATTAGTTTTTGGTTTTAGTCCTTCAATAGTATTTATATACCTGTTGTAATGCAATTAGTTTTGATCTTTTATACTCTTGTTGTAATACAACAATAATTAGGTATGAGACGTTTTGTAATACGACGACAACAACAATTGGATATGAAATCAATTACGAACTCGACTATACAAGTAAGTAGAGTACACTCCTCTAACATACCTGAATTAATTCTACCGTTCAAGTATAAACTCTATTAAACATACATATACATACGTAGAGTACAAATTCAAGAATGAACTCTTTCACTACATGTACGGGCATTGTGACCTACTTTTTTACATTTTGAACAAGCTGACCCTTTCCTTGGCCGTTTTGCCTCTCTAGAACACTCAAACCAGCTTTTTATCCTCTATTTCTTTGGCCTTCCTGGTTGTTGACGAACGTTTGGCGGATTACACACCTTACGGCTCACATCCAACGGAATAGGAAATGCAGCATCCCTTAGAAAAACATTATCGGAGTAGGCGTTGTACAGGTAGGTCGTGTGATAGTAGATATAAGTAAGTTCGATTATTGGTCGTTTCCATGCGCCGGCAACAGCAATGGCATGCACACAAGGAATTCTTTCGACGTCATACCGCTTACAAGAACATGTCTTTTCACTCAAATTGACCAAATGAGAAGATTCTGATCTTGTAACAACAGCCTGGTGTTAGTCTATATCCTGCACATTGTACTGCCTAGCTTCCTCAACCCTAGTCTGTAATTTAACAAAAAAGTTTCAACTCAATCAAAGGTGAATAAACTCTACTAAAACAGAATGAACTCTACTATAAGTAAACCAACTCTACTATTAATAACTAAACTCTACTACAATAGAAATACGAACTCTACTAAAATAGAAGGAAGTCTACTATGAATGATAAACTCTATTATAAATAAACAAACTCTACTATACATAAATCAACTATACTACAAGAAAAATACGAACTCCACTAAAACAGAACGAACTCTACTATAAATGATAAACTCTATTATAAATGAAAACAAGAGTTAACTCTTCTACAAGAGAAATACGAACTCTACTAAAACAGAATGAACTCTGCTATAACTAAATAAACTCTATTATAAAGCAGTACGAGATACCTTTAGGAGCTTCTCAACAGACGTAGTTAGAATAGTTGACATAAGACTAGCCTTAGTTTTCTTCTTTTGCGAACCAGCGTGTTAACATCGCCCTAATTGCATCTACAAGCTGCACAATGGGAAAAGTTTTTGCTTCGGATAAGGCATGGTTGATTGATTCTGCTATGTTCGATGTAGTAAAATTGTATATGTTTCCAGGAAAATGAAACCGACTCCACAACCGAACATCAGCTCTTCTCAAGTACGCATGAAGCCTAAAATCTAACGCCTGAATCTGAGCAAATAATATATGAAGATTGTACCTTCAGTCTGAATCGCTTGTACATTGAATCAGCGATGTGATTAGGAAGAAAAAAAGGCCCAATACCACCTAAGAATTCCATGTACAATCGTGCTAAGACTTCAGTAGACGCTTGGCGTGCACGACCTAATCTCTCTGTCACAGAACAATTATGTTCTCCCCTATACTTTCGGACAAAGAAACAACTGTTATTGCTAATAGGTGAAGCTCGCACTCTCCACTGACAGTTTGCTACCCAACATTTCACATCCAACATTGTCTTCGATAAAGCCACAATATCGAAGTCAAACCTTTGTAAAACGGAAATAATCTTTAACCTCGTCACGAGTTCTTTTTTTGATGAGTACCGTTGTCCAACAGCCAATTCTAGTACTAAAATTTCTATGTCCAAGTACTAAGCTTTCAAATCCAACTCCATTGTTTTCCCCGAGAGGTTTTTCTTCTCTTCTTCCTTGGACTTCCTACGAACACTGATATAATCTTCATCATCTAAGCTTTCACCATCCATATCATCGCAATAGTCGAATCTGAAATCCGCATCTTCGTCGTCAACATGTTCAGTTTTGTGTTTCACATTTTCTGGCACATGCTCGGTATTTGGTCCACCTCTACTAAACCTTGGATCAACTACACTACCCTTTGATCAACTCTACTGGACCAAGGGTTAACTCTATTTGACCAAGGATTAACTCTATTATACGATGCATCATAGTTCTCCCACTTACAATGGAATTTCCCGTCACCATTACCTTCTTCGGGGAAACTCGCTGAACCACGAGATCTAGTGGAAATCTCTACACATAGACGAATTGCTTCTTTACGAAATTTTTGCACAAACACTTGTAATTGTCTTTCGTTACTTACAAAGACAGGGGGAGTATCTGGTGGTGGTGAATGAATGACTACATTTGACATGTAGCTTAATTTTACCTCATGATTCTGTTGATTCAAACCGAGATTGGCATACACCATACCTAGAAATTCATCAACCCTTGTATCATCACCAATGCCTATGATCCGACAGCCGTAGGAAGCGTCCACAAAAAAACTCCATCGACTTTCTTTAAAACTCCAACTACCACAAACCAAAATAATTTGATCCATATATCCAAACACTAAAGGCCAATAAACTCTACAATGAAGGAGCTTGAATAAAGTAAAAGGAGCTTAAAGGGAGCTCCAATGGCGTTGGCATTATTTATCGAGGAAGATGTTAGGTAAGCGGCAGGTGTGCTAATAATTGAGGGGTAAATTCGTAATTTCAACTTTACTATGTATTCTAGGATTTCACCATCAACTCTACTACAAAGGTCACTAACTCTATTACGCAGAGATTTCAACTCTACTATACACTACTTTTTCATGCATTTCAACTCTATTATAGTAGAGGTTAACTCAACCAAGATATGATTAACTCTGTCACGTTGACTCAATTAGTTTAATAGAGTTAATAAAGAGGGAAAATAAACTCTACTACGCAGAGACTTCAACTCTACTATAAACAGCTTTTTCATACATTTCAACTCTATTATAGTAGAGTTTAACTCTACCAAGATATGATTAACTATGTCACGTTGAGTCGATTAGTTTAGTAGAGTTGATCAATGCGGAAAAATAAACTCTACTATGAACAGACTTTAACTCTACTATACACGGCTTTTTAATTCTTGTCAACTCTATTATTCACCGTTTAACTCTAGTAAGATATTATTAACTCTATCATGTTGCACTCGATTAGTTTAATAGAGTTGATCAATGCGGGCCCGCTTACATGGCGAGTTTCATTAATGGCAGTATCGTAAAAACTTTTTTTGTTTTTTTATCAAACAAAGGGCAAAATGGTATTTAAAGAATTAAAAAAAAACTATTCTAGTAATTTTCAAACATTTGCTCTATATAAATAATTAACTCTTAATTTGGCTCTAATCCAGCAAATCACCCAAAGAAAATATGATGCAAGAAGATAAGATATTTTACGAAATTTTGGATAAATAAATACAGTTGGCAAAGAAAGAAACTTAGGTGTATGTAAGAAACGAAGACGCGTCTATCCGAATACTTTCTAGAAAAATATCATAAATCTTTTTTTTTGTGGCTCAACATCATAAATCATTTATTTTGAATTTTTATAAAGTGATGATACAAAAAAAAAGAATATCTTTAAAGTAAAATAGGATTATAGATGTAGTTTCTTTGTTTATAAAGGATTAAAAATGTAGTTTGAAAAACTCAAAACAAACGTTTAAACTTAAACATCAATTATTTATTCTGGATATTCTTAAAGTAAAGTAGAATTATATATAGAGTTTGAAAATCTCAAAACTAGCATTGACATATTTGTTCGAATCGGGTTTAGCACAAGCAGTTAAGTCCACGATTTTGATTAAAAGAGGGAAGATTGGGCAATGATTCTTTTAAAGTTTTGGAGAACAAAAAGTGTATTGTGAATAGGATAGTTGTCGAGTACAATATATTGCTTAATGTGTAATGTCAAAACGCGGATTCCTTCTTTGAAGAACTTGCCCCTCTATTTATAGACCATAGAGGCGGTTACAAAGTAGATTAGATAAAGGAAAATATACAAATTTCTAGATAAGACTGTATCTAGAAGATTCTTCCTAGATTTTTGGAAATTTTCCATGTCGGAATAGGAAAATTTCCATTTCTTTGTTTGCTGACGTGTCGTCCGACTTCCTTCAGGTTTCAGCGCGCTTCCAAGGAGGAAATCTTCTGAGTTGAGACTTCGATAAACTTACCGAGTTCAAAGCTTAGAATTTGGCCCATTGTTTTCGTGGACCGAAGTAGGATCTCGGATCCACCTCCAACAATTGGCCCCCCAGACTCAGAAATCTATTGCCGAATTTCCGAGTCGGGAAGTTCTCGGCTTCTAGAATCTTTGGTCCACGTGTCACTTCCCGATTGGGTTACTTGAGGTGGTTTCCTCGATTTCTGTGTGTTGAGTAATAATTATTGTTTAGTGTCACTTCGGTTTCCAGTAAATTTCTATAAATACCGCGCCATCACTCTTTTACCATTTACTTCATTTTTTGTGATTAATCCTTCCGACTTCATTTTTATCTTCTTCTCTAGAGTTTTCCTCCGACTTCAAAAGTTTTCTAATATACTTCTTGTACTTTAAACAAAGATGGGTCTTGATGATTATGAACTTCCCAACGTTGTAGAAGGTATAAACGCTGCTCTCGATGGAATGGAGACTCGTCCCGCTGGGGGATCTTCTAGAGTGACCAAATCTTCTTCTGCACCTACTCGAGACATCATTGAAGTTCCTTCAAGTTCTAGTCGGGGAACTTCACAACCTGCGAAAAGACCAAGGACTGAACCGCCTAGGACTCTTCTCCTAGTGTCGTTACTTCTGAAATTATTACCCGCGATAATGCTTCCAGTGTTTCTAGGGGGAGAGGAAGGGGCGTTCCTGATTTCCGTTTCACCCATGATCATTCTGATCCAAGCTCGATTTTGGATTGTCGGATTGAATGTGCTGATCTGATGTATCAGATCAGGACATCATTAGAGTGTCTCCCTTCTCGGACCAAATGGAGAATCGGGAGGAATAAGAAGAGGCTGCGTATCTGCTGTTTCGGGTAAGTTCCCCTTTTTTTTTGTTCAGTTCCATTATTTTGTTTTGCTTCAAATTTTCTAACTTTATTTTATGGAAGCTTTTGTAGTTTATCGCCTGTCTAAACAACATTATGCTTCAGCGTGAGAGGTCCCGCGCAGACCCAGATTGGAGTGTCCGGAGGAACTCTAGCCGAGCTGGCCTAACCCAACTTGAAGCAGTGGAGGCGAGGTCCTGACTTACTGCGACCGAAGAAGAACTCGCTCGTGTGAAGAACGAGTTGAATGTTGGGCGCGAAAACGTCATCGGATTAGTGGAACATAATACGATTTTGACGGAGTCGCTTAAGTGCACTGAGTCGGACTGGAACATGGGCTTCAAGTCTATCGAGAATGCTAATGACAAGTTTCAGAGGCTCTAGACCGAGTTGGACTCTATAAGGGAAAACTTCGACTCCCGACTTCACCAGGTTCCGAATGACGAGAAGACAAAAAAATTTTCAAGATCTTCAAGTTCAATTTTCTGAGTGCTTCAACCGAATTGCTACTCAGTTTAATGATCTGGATAGGAACCTGGAGGCTCGGTTGGTTTATGCCCAATATCTTGGGTCGCAGAGTGCTCTCGAACTTCTCTCTGCTCGGGGTGTCAACATTCCTTCAGCAGTTATTGACTCGATAACTGCTAAAGTGAATGAGTCCAAGGAGGCTGTCAACAGTGAGAGAACTTGACGCCGTTACTTCCTGGAGACTTGGTCGTTCTGGTTTTCGAGATTGGGGAAGCGTCAAACTGCAAAGATCAGACTAGGAACTAGTATTCCTCTTTTTTGTCTTAATTTTTGTATTTTTCAGAGTCATCTCTTTGATTCTTGTAACCGCTGTTCGGCTTTTTATAAGTCATCTCTTTGATTCTTGTAATAGTAGTTTGGCTTTTTATAAGTAATCTCTTTGATTCTTGTAATAGTAGTTTGGCTTTTTATAAGTCATCTCTTTGATCCTTGTAATCGGCATAATGAACAACGTTGTTATTTTTTTGTTAATATGATATTTTAATTCATTTCGACTTCGAATTCCAAATATGAGAACTTGTTTAAAAAGGTTATCTCGTAAATTGTATGATAATTGGACAAGTATGAAGCTTAGTTTCTGAGGTCTTTTCTTGTTTTTGCACATTAACTACGTTTCTCTCCTAAGTTTGAGAGTTTCATCCCGATTGTTAGGAAGAGAAGTTTCATTGTTTGGCATTTTAAGCTGAGATTTTAAGACTCAGTTTAAGTTTTAAGAATTTCAACCTCGGAAACGAACTTCATAGCAATGTCGTTCTTTTTTTTTCGAGAACATTTTTGTTTAAGTGTACGGAACGTAGTTCTGTCTTCGTTTGAGAACTTAACCTTGCGAATTTATATGAAACTATGTTTCGTTTTATCTAGGGTTTGTCCTCGGGAAATCTATACAAAGCTATGTTTTGTCTTTGTGTGGGAGCTTGATCCCGTATTTGCGAGAACTTGGTCTTGACTAAGTGTGAGAATTAGATGTCGTGTTTATTTGTGAGAACTAGGTCTTAGTTTTTAGGATTTGTGAGCGTTAGATCTCGTGTTTTTGTGCGAAGAGCTAAGTTTTGATTTTTGCGAGAGACTAGGTCTCGGCTTTCAGTGAGGTTTGAGACTTGGTTATATTATTTACGAGTTTAGAGACTTGGCGAGATTTTAAGACTCGGCTATATTGAGTGAGATTTTACGTTCTGGTGAGGTTTTAAGACTTAGGTGTGTGTAAGAAACAAAGACGAGTCTATCCAGATATTTTTGGCAAAGAAAGAAACTTAGGCGTATGTAAGAAACGAAGACGAGTCTATCCGGATACTTTCTAGACAAACATCATAACTAATTTTTTTTTTTTGCTCAACATCATAAATTATTTATTTGAATTTTTATAAAGTGATGACACAAAAAAAAGAAATATCTTTAAAGTAAAATAGGATTGTAGATTTAGTTTTTGGGTTTATAAAAGATTACAAACGTAGTTTGAAAACTCAAAACAAGCGTTTAAACATAAATATCAATTATTTATTGTGGATATTTTTAAAGTAAAGTAGAATTATAAATATAGTTTAAAAACAAGCGTTGACAATATGGCCGCGACCAACAACCGCAATAAAAAATTTGAGATTTGTTTATTTTTTAGTAGCCAGCGACCAACGACTGATTTTTTTTTCAATTTTTAGAAAATTTATTAAAAGGAGTATATATATTTATAAGAATAAATAAATATTTTTTATTTTTTAATAAATAAATACTATTTATATATATATATATATAATAGTTTAAAAATTTTATTTTATTTTATTTTATTTTATATTAAGTGATTTTATTTTGTAAATTTTTATTTGTTCTATCTAATTCTATTTTATTTTATAGAAATCGATTTTATATAAAATCTATTTTATTTTAAATAATATTGATTTATTTTATATCTTTTTATTTTATATAATTTTATTTATTTAAATATAATTTTTACTTCATTTAATATTATTTAATTTTATTTCATATCTTTTTTAATTTTATATAATGTTTTTTATTTTTTTAGTTTTTATATTTTAAACAATTTTTTTTGTTTTATATAATTTTTTATTTTATTATATATAATTTAAATTTTATATAATTTAAAATTATTTCATTATATTATATTTTTATTAATTAATTTTCAGGGTAAGTGCAAAAATACCTATCAAAAGAGAACATTTTCATCATTGTCCCCATTTTTGGACAGTTTTTAAAAAATGCTCCTCATATTATTATGAAACGACCAAAATATCCTCTAATTATTATTTTTTAGTATTTTTTTAATATTTTTCAAAAAAATTTCCCATCAAAAATTTTCCCGCCAAAATATTTTCTCTACCAAAAAATTTTCCCGCCAAATTATTTTTCTTGTCTCAAAAGTTTTCCAAAAATAATTTTATAAGATTTCATAAGAGAGTTTATAAAATTACCTATAAGAGAACTTATAAAATTTATAAGGGTTTATAAGAGAGCTTATAAAATTTATAAGGCTTTATAATAGAAGTTATCTTAGAAAACTTTATAAATAGTAAATTTACGTCAAAATGTTGAGTATTTGATTTGATTTGTTATTATTCTTTTGGTTTTATATAATTTTATAAGGTATCTTATAAATTTTTATAAGGTTTATAAGATAACTTATAAATATATTATTTGGCGGGAAAAAAATATTTTAGCGGAAAGAAAAATATTTTTATAAAAAAATTTCATTAAAAAATTTTTGAGTGTATTTTCGTCATTTGCTTTTTGTGAGGAGTATTTTTGGCAAAAACAAGATTCAAAGGGTATTTTTGCAAAATGGTACAAGGAAAAGGGTATTTTTTAACATTCCTCTAATTTTTATTTTATTTTATATAATTTTTATTTTATTTTATATAATATTTTATTTTGTTTTATATAGTTTTTATTTATTTTCATTATATATACTTTTTTTTAATTATTTTTTTGGTTGCTACAAATTGTTGAAAAAATCAACCACCAAAAATATGAGATGCTGGTTACGGACAACTGATCGCTACAATCGTTTGTTGAACCAGTAACCACGAAACAAATATGTTTTGGTCGTAGTGACAGTCGCTAATAACCACCAAACTAACAAGTCATAGTCTTAAACACGAAGGATTAAAAATTCTATGTATAATTGTCAAACGTGTATAAAAATCATATTTCAAATTACAACAGATTAAAAATTCTATGTATAATTGTCAAACGTGTAAAAAAATCATATTTCAAATTACAACAGAACTTAGAAGTATCTTTTAATTCGTACATAATTATTAGATTAATTTGTTAGAAACAAAATTATTAAGTTGGCTTATATTTGTTTGGAAATGGTGCCAATAACAGAAATGTTGTTTTATTTCAAACTTTATAAATATTTTAACATGGATCACGAGGGGTGGTTCTTCAATACAGCTAAAACATGTAGCAAAAGTGATGAGGTCGAAGGAAAAAGTAGCCAAGTGTCCATACAAAACCAAACTTGAAAAGAAGAGGAGTTATGTGACAAAATAAATAAATAAATAACAAGTCATAGTCAATGTTAGTTGGCAAATTCAATCTGAAATCGACGTATCATATACTTATATCCATACCATATATCAATTAAATACATTAGATTTTAAAATCAAAAAGTTAACAAAAATACAAAAATGAAAACCAATGTTTTTGGAATTAATTTATTGCACCTATCAATCTTACAAACAATCATCAAATATAGTAAAAGTTCTCTTTAATGACAAAATAATCGTAATTCATGATACATATTGCTCATACAAAAATAGAACATGCCAATCATACATACCTATGTTAATCACGAGTAATGTATTGAATCTCGGCTCGTTCTTTTAACCATTCAAGCACTTTTGCTCCTTCTAAAATCTCTTGTACCTAATTACCAATTCCATAAGAACCTCTCTCTTCCACTTATCTTATATTGCTCAAGAATATGACAGTACTTAGTGAACTAACCTGATCTTTTACACGCTCCTCGTCGTACTCTTGTTTATGTTTCTTAAATTCTGTGATTGAGTTCTCCACCTCTTTAACTAGTTCATCTGTTGAGAACTGCATTCAAGTATTTTACAATGTTTTGTTACTTATATTGCTTTGTTCCCTTTACTGAGACGAGAATGATGTAAATTACCTCCAAATTTTCACGCTTGAAGATATCTCCAACAGCGATATTCTGCTTGATTATGCTGGTAATGCTCTCTCTTTGAGTTTCTAGAAACTCATTTACTGCTTTTTGACTTGAAAGTGAAGCCAATTGGTCTTCAGTAAGCTTCATGTTTCCCTGCAATTCCATGTCATTGAACATAAACTTCTCAGTGACAGTAAAAGGGTAATAAGAGATAGAGATTAACAAAAGTAATCAGAAACGCTTGCCTGAATTTCTAGAAGCCTAGCTCCATAAAATTGTCTTCCTTGCTCCTCAAATAAAGATCGAGGAATCTCTACTTCAACCATCTAAAAAACAGGAGCAAAGGCAATGTTTTCGATCACACAGATTAACGATGTTACTGCTTCAAATGCTTAATAGAATTAGATGATGACCTTTCGAAGCTGCTCAAGAATGGCATTATCTGTCGCTTGCTCCTTAGCTTCCTGCTCCATTTCTTGGCATCTTTTAAACAGAGTTTCTTCAACCTGTTCGCTTGTTTCATCAGACGATTACAGAGCGAGAAGACATTTTTTACGTATAACATGTTGAAAATAAAACTAAATGCGTTCCTTACTTCCTTTAGAGTGGTACATCCAGGAAGCAATTTATCAGCAAGTGAATCATCTAATGTTGGTAAATCCCTGTAGAAAAGTTCCTTGCAGTCAACCTGAAAAAAATAGACACGATTAGCTTACCTAAGTATGAACTCTTTATATCATCATCTTCTTCTTCATGTCTGCTATATGAAGAAGAGCTCACAGTGAACTGAGCACGTTGGCCACGGAGATTTTCTTGTTTCCATGATTCAGGAAACACAAGCGAGAATGACTTTGATTCGCCTGCTCGAATTCCTACGATTGAATCAAGGAATCCAGGAAGTAATCTATTCCCTTCTTCAGTGTCAAAGTGAAAACCTGTACATATCACCACTAATCTCAGCATTCATATGCAAATGAGAAAATGATTTCAGTGGAGTAATAAATATGACTGTTGAAATACTTCAGTTCTAAAACCTTTGCTTTCAGCATCTGGAATTGCTTGGCCCGTTGACCCGTCCTCATCTAGAGTTGTCGCAGATATATCAACGACTGCAAGATCTCCCACCTACACGGTTTTAGGATAAAGTGAAGAAGCATTTCTAGCAACCATATCATATTTTCAGAGTTGACTACAAACTTGTGCAGCCAGATACATAACCAAATTATGGAAAAGCTTACACCTTTCTAATAAACTATAGTGGCTAATCATGACTGTCACGTGGTAAAAGGTTGGTCCTATTTTTTAATTCAGCATTTAGCAACTTGATTTCAAATGAACACCGAAGAAAACTGCGCTAGTTACAGAACAATAACAGGACATGGGAAGTTATGCATTCATTTACCTGTAGCCCACGGTCAATTACAATCTTCAATGCACCAAGGGACTTGTATTTCTGTCTTAGTTGCCTTTCACAAGCTTTTTTTGCATCAATTTCAGTGCCTAATTCTACAACAATCTTCATATTTTTATACCCATCCTCAGGATTCCATCTCAGTTCAGGCACGACATCAACAACCACCTCATAGCTAAAGAACAAGAAAAAGTCAGAAAAGCATGTAAAGTAAGTTAGCATTACCATTCCTGAGCTGTTGTTCAAATTTTTGCAGAGTTAAACAAACACCTAAGAGTCTTAAGCGTAGAATACGCCTTCTCCATCTCTGGAAAGCTGCTTACTATCTGTATCGAGTCTTTTAAAGCCCTTCCAGTAACCTGCAAAGCCAAGATATTATATGCAAAATGTTTCAAGACAACAAAGACTGAATTTAGATGCATCACAAATTATTCCTCTTAAAACATAATAAAACTAATATTAAAGTTTGAGAATTTACCGACTCCATAGCGTGAGGAAGTGTTCTCTTCAAGATAGATTCAACAGTAGCTCTCAAAACGTTTTGCCTTCCAACAAAACCAACAATAATATTCTCTGGAACTTTCGTTTTAGGACGAAATCCAGGCACCTAATGTAAACACCAAAAAAATAAAGTAAATCAACTAAACAACAAGCATATAGCATTGAATGGAATGAAAGCAAGTGTAAGCAAATAAATTACAATCAACAGCAAGTATTACATAGACCAACTTCTGTGAGTCAAAATTTAAAAGGATTTCAGTCGAAGTTTCCACATATCTGACTTGATGAAAATTAAAATCAATTGACCTTTGCGATCTTCATGAATTCGGTTAAGACGCGTTGATAGCAATCTTCACAGACAATTGTTGGAACTTCCACTCTCAATTTCACCTGAATCGAACAGTACATCAGATTTCAAATCATTTCAAAACTCTGACCAAAGACAATGCCACATATATTCCCGAAAAAAGAGAGACAAAAGACTGAAATCTCTTACACTTGAATCAGCCTCTACAGTCTCGGTGACCTTAAGATCAGCAGGAAGCTTGTCTTCCTTAACGCTGGCTTCAACCGCCGGAGAAGCCGCGAAGCACCGGAAATAACCACTGCGGGGAATAGATTCTCCGAGAAATCCAATTTTTCTGGAGACACAAGACAGCTCCAAGGGGCTAACAGGTTTCTTCAGCCTCCCGCCAAACTGTAACACAGAGCCACCACGAGAGAGAACCAAACTATCTGACTGATAAATACGAGACCCAAGACGGCGGTTCAGAGAAGAAGAAATTAAAACCGTCTTGGTCGTCGTCGAGCTGATAACGCAGAGCTCCATCTTCACTCACTCTTCTCGTTATACTGAGAGCTAATAAAACGCACTTCTTGTAGATAAAGTAAATGTACTTTACATATATAGCTTCCCAAAAACGCTGCGTTTTAAGCTCAAAGAAACATAAAAGAATTATCTCCTTTTCGAACTAATAAATAAGCAGCACATATTCTATGCGAGAGACTTCTCTTTTGGCTTTATTATAAACTTTAGAATAAAATTAACCTCTCCTTCATAACAAACCTTAAAAATAAGCTCATGATAGATAGATTTTGTTATAGATTTTCATACAAAAATTCAAAATTAATAAAAATTTAATATAAAAAAATTCTAAAAAACGAATTTAATATATTGGTTTAAATTCAGTTATTGATTCGGTTCTGGTACAAGTTTGGATTCAATTTTCAGGATACATAGACTTAGGACACATTTTGTTATTTTCTTGGATTCGGTTCATCTAAATCAGAAGATACTTTCATTTTGGACTTGTTATAAACTATAAAATAAAATAAAACTAAGATTTATAGCAACTCTTAAAGATAGGATCAAGGTAGGTTTTGTTAAAGATTTTTATACAAAAATTCAAAATTAATAAAGATTTAATGAAAAAAACTCAAAAAAACTAATTTAATATATTGGTTAAAACTTCGATTATTAATTCGGTTCCGGTAAGGGTTTGGATTTGATTTTCCGGATACATAGATTTAGGACACATTCTGTAATTTTCTCGGATTTGGTTCATCTAATTCGCTATTTTGGTTATTTTAGTTTGGGACTTATTCAAATATTTTATTTTCAGATAGAGTTTGGTTCGGTATATATCGATTTAGGATTCTGGTATTTTTATAAAAAAATTCAAAATTTAAAAAATCTTATAGAACAATTCTAAAAAAGCTAAAATTTGGATCTTGATTTGGTTCAGTTTTGAGTTTGAATTTGGTTTATTTTTATAAATAGATTATTTGAATATTTTTTCAGTTTCGCTTCTTCTAATTCATATCATTTTAGGTGGGTTTTTTGACCTCTAAAAGAATTTTTTCAAACTATCTACATGGATTTAACAATTTAAATGAATATTTTTTTAAAAAATAATCATTCGTTATAATGCGATAATAAATCCTAGTTATAAATAAAGTAACCATTATTTCGGATTACAGTAAGAGAGAGATTATGGAAGGTGTTGGGTCGAGGTTGAGCCGGACGTCGTCGAGATACAGTGGTCCGGCGGCGACGGCGGTTTTCAGTGGTCGTGTAAGGAAATGGAAGAAGAAGTGGGTACGTGTCTCGACCTCATCTGTTGGTGTTTTCCGGGCATCTAAACCCAACGGTCGCAGTAGCACCAACAACAATAGTAACTCACCTCACCATCTGCTTCTCCATAAATGGACCCCACTTTCCACCGCGACGGTTACTACCTCCGACGTTAATGGTTCCGGTGAGACCGAGGAGCCTCCTAAGCGAAGATTCAGATACGCTCCAGTAAGTTTATATTTCCAGAAATTTGGGGAAAAATCGTTGAATTAGGGTTTAGGTTGTTATGTAAAATTAGTGGAACTGATTGATTAATTTTGACATTTTTTTGTAGATTGCGATGCTTGAGCATAGAGAAACAGTGGTTTCTAAGGATTCTGAAACTGAAGCATTACCTGAAGAGACAGACGAATTCGACACAGAATCTCCATTGCCTAAAGCCGTTGAGTTGGATATGAACATGACAGACTCTGACCAAACTAAGGTGAAGCTTCATTCAAATTCAGATATCTAATGCAAGTGTCGACTTTTCTTCTTTTCTTTTCTTGTTCATACTTGTGTAATTATACTCCTCCTGCAGGAAGCAAAAACTGGGAATTTGAATTTGGGACTCTGTCTGAACTCTGAAGGGACTGAAGAATGAAGAGGGTGGAATAGGATGAAGCTTCTGGCATTGGTGTAGCCTTTCGATGATGTTTTATAATGTAACTTATTTTAGGCGTTTATTGTACTTCAATTGCTGTATGTAATGTGTGTAAGATAGAAGCTATATACGTAAGTTTTGAAGCTTTTACCAAGAGATCTGTGCGGACTTAATTCCGTTTGTTTAACTTCATGAAAATTTGTGAAGTACAGAACCAGGGCTTCCCTAGAAAATGAAAATGCAGAAATGTCCTGCTACTTTATGGAGTCTTGTTCTTTCCTCTAATGAATATGCGACGATGGACGAGAGAGAGAACTAAGAAATTAGGGAGACGTTACAACAATTCTTTAACTCTCGCTGTTTGTGTTTCTAAAGCTTCACTCTTTCTCAAGCTTACTCTTTCTCACCTTCTTGATTATCCACCGCGCAGGTGACACCAACCTCAGCTGGTCGTATAACTCGATCATACAAACTGTATCCAGACTGCCAAAAATTCAAACAAACAGTCAACAAGAGGTTACAAAACGATGGCCGAGAATACATGACACTAATTCTCTCCTAAACTAGATAGTGTTGACTTGCAAAAGATAGCACACACTTAAGAGTTACACCAAAGCAAGAAAGTGAGCATTTCATGTATACGTTAATACCTTTAGGACATGAGCAATAGTGCCTTCTGGCTTGGAAGCATCTGGCACTTGGAACACTGCGTTATGTCTATTTGGATCAAACGGTTCATTTAAAGGATCTTCTTTCACCAGACCGGATCTTTTAAATACCTGCAGTTTAACAGATGAATCGCCTTCTCAGAAACCATTCTAATCCATCTTTATTTACCTCAAATGAACAAGTACAACGTGATGTTTTACCTCTGCTAATTGTTTCTCAGTCATCTCCACTCCGTCCAAAAGGGTTTTTAAAAGTGGAGCGGCACCAGCCGAATCTTTTGAAGGGTCGATCTTCGAAAAACTCTCTTTGACAACTGAAGAGGCCCTCCCAAGGTTATCCGCCACATCCAAAAGGCTTGTTGCAAAGTTCTGCAGCACAACAAACATATTCAGCACCAGATTATATATGAAGCAAAACAAGATAAATGAAAAAAGAAGGGAATGAATTAGCGGAAAAGCAAACCTGTATGGCAAACTTTTTAGCGTTTTCAGAATTACGTTTTGTCCTGTCCATTAGATTTTCCATCTCTGCATATGTGCGAAGAACTTTGTCTTGCATTTCCTTTATGTCTTCCTGCTGGACCTTCAAAAGATCTTCCTTCTGAACCACAAGCTTCACTAAGTCTTCCTTTGAGAAATCCTCAAAATCTGTCTCTGCATCTGGAAATCAGAAAACGCAATTCGTTAGTGAGCTATCAAACTTGTTTTAGTAGAACTAGAGACAGTATCTCTGTATTCCGAGTCAACAACTGATTCTTTTGCCACACCTGCCACATCATCTGAAACTTTGCCGTTAACTGGGACCTCGGTATTACTCTCATTTTCCTTCGATTCAGCCGAGGAAGAGGAAAAAAAGCTGAACTTTTGAAGGACATTGAAATCAAGAGTTGCATGGTTTAGGAGCGACACTGGAGCTGCAGTAAGCTGCCATTAAAACAGATCCATATTAAGTAAATTCGCTGTTCAAAAATCACAGAATGAGCAGCTACACCCAGTAGGCAAGTCCTTATTTATCAGGTTAGAAATACACAAGAGTTGCAAGAATTAAGAAAATGAAAAAGCAGACTGTTGAATTCCACAAACCAATTCGCATCCAAATAACCTCAAGACAATTGAAACAATAGAGAGCAATCAAAACATATACAGTCAGCCATCCACACATAAATCGTGACACTGTTATACGACAGTAGAAATGGAATCAGAACAAAACTATCATTTTTCCAAATGAAAGATATAGATTTGAGATTTGTTTGAACAACCCCCTTAAACCCTGGCAAACCCCAATGAGGAAATACAGAACGCATTACAAGCACATATTTGTTCCAAAAATCTAACCTTATTGGGAGTCCCGTGAACAAGGGAGTGAAATCGGCCAGACACAATCGGCATCTGATTCCTCGTCGGATTAGCAATGGTGGAGAGAGACGAGCGTAAGCCGGCACTGCGAGAAACTCTCGACAAAACCCTAGACACCAACATCATGGAAGATTCGCAAACGAACTAAAGAGAAAACAAAGAATCGAAAGTTGATTCCTAAGAGAAATATTTGTATTGATTTATGTTAAAGTCGTTTGTTCAAGGAGATTGGGGGCCAAAAATGTTCTTGGGTAGGAAGTAAATTCTCTTTTTGTATCGCTGACGGTTTATCTAATTTTACGAAAATGCCCTTACCGATGTAGGCGCTGTTTGATCCGGTTGGACGAAGGCTTAACTTTTAAAGACATAACCATGAAGTGCACATGAAATTTTTATTTTTTCTTTGCTTTTTCATCCGAATGATATTAGATGTGGAAGATTACAATAGGAAACCAACAAAAAAAAGTAATAAATGCTTTCAATTCTACATAACAAAAATAAATTATCCAATTAATAAAACCAAACCAATGTTTCAAGACCTAGATATTATTTTACGAGTTGTTCTCAATCTGATGATTAGGATGATCTAACTAATGACTCGGTACCAGGGTTCGATTTCTACCCACTGCATTATGGTAGCTTAAAAAAAGAATTTTGGGGTGAGTTTTAGGCTATAGATAGGATCTTGTCGATCCAATTTTGACATATATATATATATATTATTTTAGGAATTCCTGAACAACATTTCGACAACATGATTCCTATCTAAAGACGATAACTTGAGTAACATAGACTGGCTTTCTCTATAGAAAAAATGAATTTCTCTCTTAAAATTGCCAAAGTCAATAGTAACCTCCATGAACTAGTACTAAAACCAAACTCCAAATTGGAAAACTAAAGACATCAACACTCAAACCCAGGAGATTCAAAAATAGAGATAACCGTAGACACATGAGTTAGATATCCCACAAACTATACTCTTATCATATCTTAATAAAGATTTTTATAGACGGAGGAGAAACCAACTAAAAGTCTAAAACCAAGTACTTAGTCATAAGAATTGATTAAGTAAAAATGCAACAATGCTAGATATAAGGAAGGAGGAGGGAGGAACCGAATAGAGGTGAACCTTGATACAGGTCTCAGAAAAGATAAGATGTCGCCGAGAGAAACCTAGTTCCAGCGAGAACACATATCTACTTCAAGTACAGACTCCGATATATCCACTTCGAAGCACGAGCTTCAGAAAATCTAAATCCAAGGATGGAAGACGAATAACCAGAACCACAACACCATCGGAGAAAAACTCGAGGACTACAGCCATGGACGCTAGCTACAGACTGGCGATGAAAATTCAACTTCACCCTCTTCTCGACATCTACTACAACTGAGGCAAACCATTATACTAAAAGATTTTAATAGTCAGACAAAAGAAGGAATATCGGCGCCAGTGCTGAAAGAACCACCAGACACTGACTTCAACTCTGGTAAGAACCAACGACGGCTAGATCTGAATCTTTATGAAAAGTTTCGAAGAGATGAATTATATTTTATATTGTTGTACTACTTTAATTTCTAAAATAGACATTAAATATAAAAAGAATTTAAATTTTAAACCAATTTATCACAGATTTGGAAAATTATGTGAATGCATATTCTAGAACTAATTAACTTTAATGTTATGTAATAGTCTGACAAAGCTTGACCTTTTCTTATACAGATTAATTTCTCGGAAATTCCAAACGAAACCGCCGAAGAGGACCTTAACCAAGTGTTTGTAGAAAGAAGGGCTCTGGCTTTTGGAGTCGGTAAATTATTCGCAATACCGAAACAATATAGGAGGGTAAATTTGAGAATCTTATTGGATAAAATGTTCAAAGGTCTTCTCGCAAGACGTTTAAACAAGTGAAACACGTCTGAGATAAGAGAATTACTAATGCAAGCCGGTAAAAAGCAAACCTTGATCTCAAACTTCATATCAAAAAGGTACCAAACACAATAAAAATAGCATTCTGAAACAAACGTTTAGACAAACAAATCCCTCAGCACAACGGGTGATCACCTAAATTTGATAATGCTTCGACGGACACATAGTGAAGAATTCTCTCTCTACTCGAAGGCGTCATCGTCATCATCAGGGAGTGGCTGAACTGCTGCCGCTGCAAGCTCAGCCTCATGCCTACACATGTATAGTTATTTAAGTTACAGTCAAAATTATAAACCAAAACATATATACGATAAGATGGGTTCAGATGGCTTACTGTTGCTGAGCAGCTAAGTCAATCTGAACTTCTGGAGGAGCAAGGGCAGGTGATTCGACAAAGTGAAGGTTGGCGTCCCTGAGAGTTAACAGAACAGCTTTCTCAAGTTTTGTACGATTTCGGCAATTATTTCAGAATATTGAAATAAAGGATTTGAATAGTTACCCGGCGAGCTTTCTGGCAAGGTACAAGAATGGCTTCTCGAAATTGTAGTTGCTCTTGGCAGATATCTCGTAATACTGAAGATTCTTCTTCCTATGGAATGTTACTTGCTTGGCCTTCACTTGCCTGTTCTTCACATCAACTTTATTCCCACAAAGTACAATTGGGATGTTTTCACACACCCTGCACCATAAAATTTGACCACACAAGACATTTTCATCTACCCAATTGTATGCTACATATACACAGCAAATTCTTTCTTCTGTGTGTTAGTAAATACCTGCAAAGATCACGATGCCATGTCGGAACATTCTTGTATGTTAGACGCGCTGTGACATCAAACATGATGATAGCACATTGTCCATGGATGCTGCAACCATACAAGACACAGTTTTTGTAAAAAACAAACTAATTGCAGCTATGAAACTATATGATAGGTTATAGATTGTATAGAGATAGTAATATGACACTGATCAGATAACAAACAATAATGTTTTAACAAAAGGAGAGTAGTGCTTACTAGTATCCATCCCTAAGACCACCAAATTTCTCTTGTCCAGCAGTATCCCAACAGTAAAACCGGATCTTGCCGCAGTTAGTGAAGAAATCTAAAGGATGAACCTCAACACCAATAGTGGCTGCAAAAACAAAAACAGGAACGCATCAGAATCTGTGAATAAAAAGGTTTGATTGTATGTTTCAGGAGGGCTGGCAACTACTTACGTTCATACTTCTTCTCGAACTCTCCAGTAAGATGTCTCTTTACAAATGTGGTTTTCCCTGCGCAAGTTTACAAAATTCAATTAAACTGAAACCATTTCGGATAATCTAAGAATTGAACTCCAACGGATCAGGATTACTAATACAGACATACATTAAGCATTGAAAATTAACATCAGAAACTCTATAATTGTGTGTTTATAAACAGAATTTTGAGCTCTGCAATATCTACACTACTAATCGAGATTACTTATACGAACACATAGCACTAAGCAGAAAATAACTATTATTTCAAAACAATATTAATCTAAACCAAGTTTAGGAAATTGAAAGAATCGTCTGTATGTATATGGAAAAAAACAAAGGTAGAAGCTGGAAATTGTACCAGTGCCTCCATCACCAACGATAACAAGCTTAAAGCTAGGATAATCGACGGTTTGCTGGTTAGGTAAAGCCTGAAAAATAAGTAAAAACGATGAAAAAGATATCAACCGATCATTAGAGAGATCGAACAAAAGTGTAATAAACCCTAGCTACTATCGATAATCGGATCTAGAGAGTGAAACTGAGAGTGAGAGAAGAAAACACAACGTAAGACGGGAAGAGATGCTTACCATCGACGAAACTGAAACGGTAGAGATCCAAAACGAAGCTACGCGAATAGTATGCGAGAAGAAGGCGGCGAGAGAGAAAGAGAGATAGGTTTTTTAAAACAAAGTTGCGCTTAGAAATGACGCAAGTACTCAAACCCGGTAATCCAGAACTGGATCCAGGTTTAGATCCGGATTCAGGCCCAAAGTACCTTCTTGATCCATTGATAGGCCTTTCGTCATTGTTATTACGTTACCTTTCCAGTTTTTTTTTTTTTTGAGCTGATCCGAGTGGATCTGGGTAATGTCGGTTCGGGTAATAATGTTGGTGTGTGAAGCACAAATTATCAAAGAGAGATTTGAGATTTGTAGAAATTTGAGTGCGGGGGAGTTCGATTTGATTTTTTTTGGTTTGGTAGTTGGTCCATGAAGATAAATGTAAAGGTTTCAGACAGTTTTGTGTATAGAATTATCTATTTGTATATCACAAATTATAAATTTCAAGAGAGTTAATCATAGTTCGAAGAAGAAGTTGGTGATAGTTGAAGGGAATGTCATATGCATTTACAATTTTTTTTTGACAACTTAACTCATACTCGTTTATAAAAGAGTTTAAGCCTATTATATGGTAATATTGTTTACAAAATACTAATATCTAAAAAAATTATAATGTTGTATACGAGAAAATTTGTTTTGTAGTTTAAATATTAGAGTGTTACATAGTCTTCTATGTTAGAAAATAAAAACTTGTCACTCTGGAAGATTACTCATTATCTTCACCACATCTGGGTAGTCTATTGCAATCAAAACATATGTGATTTTTTGGGAGATTAAATATGACATTATTTGTAATAGTGCTTCGAATTCTATTTACAAATATAAGATTGGCAAATTTGATGTGATGTATAATATAGGAATTTTAACTGGTTTTGATTATGTTTTGTATTTTTGGTTTTTTAACTTTTTTCTAATCTCAAATTCATTAATTAAAACGACCACGCAGGTGGAAAATTATTTACGAAGCTCAAACCATAAATTAGATTCTCTAATACAACGAGCAAGAATATCAACTTTGTTATTTAAGAATCTAGGACTTACAATTGAGAAAGAAGGATTTAAAGAGGCTTTTCAACCTAGTAAAGTCTTCAAGGTAGGGATGGAACGATACGACTCTTTAATATGAGACACAATTTGTAAAACATCCGCACAGTCTGTCGTCATCTCAACTTCTGTTAGGTCAAGGGATATAAGACAATTCATCGCCCATGGAACCACCTTGACTTTTAAATGAAGGGATGAGAGACTCCTCCTAACACCACATACCCTTATACACACTCCCTCCACTGAATCAAGGAAGCCCATCTAGCCAAGGCCTGACTGGATAATAGATCATTTCCACGTAAAAACCTATGAAACATTGTTACCTTGTGAAGCTAGGATTATTGGGATATGGTTTTGCTACAGCTAGTCAAAATACTGCTGGGTTTATAACTCCAGGATGAAAGTCTTGAATAACTTTTTTCCTAGCATTAGTCCATTCGGAAGCCTCTCTTTCGGCCTATATAATAATATCCCTTAGATCCGTATTAAATTCGAGAAGCAACTCTTATTCCTCGCTTCCCAGATGTTCGAGATAATCATCCATGGGAAAGACTTAATATCAAATTTATCAGAATACGCCAGAGGGGATGTTCGACAATCTTCATGTTTGAACAGCTGGAGGGCATTCAAAAAAAGCATGATTTATCGATTCCCCATTGTCACCACACGAATACAAACCATGTCACACTTTATACCTCGATGCTTAAAATTTTCCTTAACTGCAACACAACGTAATAGAGTTTGCTAAATGAAGTGTTTTTTTTTTAAGGGTAATATAACTTCCAACCCTAAACTTAAAGAGCCTAAACATTTGGGCCAAAACTCTCCACTTCTATTAATTAATGAATTGTACACCCTAGTCTAATTCCTAGATTATACACATGTTTTTGTGAAAAGCCAACCCCAATAATCCCTCCTTGTTCTCTTCGTGATTAAGATCCCTAAAATGAGGTGGACATCGAGAGAATCCATAAATTGTCTTAATACTACCTCATGCCAGGATCTAGTGATTGGGTTAATGACTAAAAGGACATTCAGAATCCACACATGTTTTAATACATGTTTGGCCTTATTCCTTTAACCGGTCTTCGAAGGGCATCCGGAATCCACAAATCTCTCATGATCAATATTGTTCTTCCATCTCCAATTTTCTTACTAATATGTTGGACCCGTTGGACTATTGTTTTTATCTACCTTTTATTACTCTAGAAAAAAAGACTCTGGATATAGTCTAATAGACGTTATAATTGCTTTGTTAATAAGACAAAATTGAACTCTTCTAATGTACGAAAACCAAAACCGCCTTCTTTTTTTTTGTCTTGCATAATCTTTTCCATTTCATTCAATGGACTTCCTTAAAACCTCTGAATTTGATTACTAGAAATTTGTAATTGCTGAATTAATTTCACAATTGTTTCCTTTGGAAATTTATAACATGACATTACATAAGTCAATGATGTAAGAACTCATTTAATAAACATTTTCTTTCCTCCTTTGGATAGAAACTTTGATGACCAATTGTTGATCCTTTCTCAGAGCTTCTCTCCAATAAATGAAAAATCTTTAGCTTTTGGTTTCTTAATTTATCAATTATATACAAATTAAAACTCAATCTAATTATTAGTTACTCCTGTTAGTGCACGCGAGTATTATTGGATGTTAAAACAAAATTATTTAAATACTTCAAAACTATATGTCTAAATTGTTATTATTTCTTGTTGGTTTGACTTGTATAAGGAAATTTACAAATTATCTCTTTTTATTTAAAACTATGGAATCAAAGGAATGTTTTTAAAAGTCAAATTTTATACTTGTATATAGAAAATTTGATATTTTACGATATTTGATTAACAAAAATTTAATTACTTTTAAAATATTGCATTCCATTATATTGTTAATTAAATTAAAATGAATGAATAAATCATTTTACAGTAACATATAAGTAAAAAAAACACTCCAAATTTTTTCCTCTTAAAAATATAAAAATTGGATTATGTTTAGTATGGACTAAGTATTGTGTAAGGGAAATCTCTTTTTTTTTTTGTTAACACTAAAGTTTATTAAAAAGGACACACAAAATAGAGAGTTTACAAATTAAGGGTCAAGGAGATTCTCTAATACAACAAGGTAGAGAATTCGCTTTATGGTTTAAGAGCCTATAGATTACATGCAAAGAGAATTAAATAAACTGCACTATTCAGTCTTGAGTCATCTTTTAGGTAAGGGGTCAAAGCCAGCCAATCTTTTGGGGTTGAAACTATATTTAGCAAGTCGACACAATTTTTTGCTAACTCTACTTCTAATATGTCCAAAGATAATATGCAATACATGGTCCAAAACACTACCTCGATCTCAAAATGTAAAAGAGAGGGACTATGTCTGATAGCAAGGGCTCCCATCTACAGAATCAGGGAAGCAATACTAGCCAAGACTAGAAAGGATATTTGAAGCTCTCCAGGATCTATCAAAAAAAGAGCGATAACATGTATAACATGGGAGATAGGTGAAGTGATAGGCAATCTTTGACCAAAGAGAGATGTTGTTGGAACTTCCTAAATTAAGGATCAAGTTATATTAACACTTGGCTAAGAACCACTTTGAAGGTTTAGATTCCCTCATTCGAATGACTAAACATGGATCACAATTCAAATTTGAGAAAGTCTTCTCTTTCCTTTCTTTCCATAAGTTCCAGATGATCCAAGGGAATAATCTAATATCGATATTCTAAGGATTTCCCCAGAAAAGATAGTCTAGATAAGCCTAGGTGGACATTCTTGGGAAATTGTTTATAGCAAATGGGATATTCGATAAGACCCATGCTTGAAATTTTGGAGAACATGGTTTATCGATTTGTTATCTGCTCCATAGGTACTGCATATGCCATCACATTTTATGCCTCTCTTATAGAAGTTATCCTTACCTGCAATACATTCGGAGATGGCTTGCCAAATGAAATTCTTAATTTTTGGTGGACATTTCAATTTCCAAGAATGGGCTTGAAGTGCCTAGAAATTAGAACCATAATTTCTTACATTGGCCATTTCAGATTCTTTTGTTTTGTAACCACATTTTACCGTATAGTGACTAGTCTTCGTAAAATGTGAGCCCCAATAATCTTGTCTTAAACTTCTCGGTATAACCAGACCTAATACTCCCTTTGATGTTTATGAATTCCTCCACCATAATTGAACAATAGCTGAGTTAAGCTTCAAATTATAAATTTTTTTAATCAAAAATAAGACATATCATATGTAAGAAGTACTGTAAGGACGGATTTAAACCTTTAGAAAGAAACTTGGTGGACCAAGTACTGATCCATTGTTGAAAATTTTCCTAAATGTTTTCGCCCCACCAATATATACTTTTAGGAATTCCAAGATAGGTATCCATTCGTCCCAAGGATTGGATCCCCAATATTTGATGAATGAGAGAGGTTTCTTAAATCATAAACCAAATGGCCAAATTAGATTGACAATTAATCAAAATTTATTTGCTGTCCTCAAATCATCTCATAATCTTTAAAAATTTCAATGATCTTCTTCGTCTCTTCTTTGTTTGCTTTACAGAAGAAGAGACTTTTGTTAGCATACAATAGGTGAGAAATCCTTAGACTCGCCCTTGCAGTGGAAACCGTGTAATATATTTTCCCATTTAATTTCCGCCTTACGTAATTTTTCAACAAGTACTTCAGTGCATATAATAAAGTATAGGGACACTGGATCCCTTTGTTGCAAACCTCATTTTGGAACTATCGTTTCTTAAAGGAATCCATTAAATAAATAAAAAAATTCTACCGAGTTAGTATAAGAAATATTACATCTAATTCAACTTTGCACATGCTAATTGGATATAGACCAATCAAAACCGAAAACCAAATATCAAGAAATATTGGTCTTAATGAACATGACAGTCTAAAAAACATCAAGAGATCCGAAAACATCTCATAACTCAATCTAATTGCATCACAATAAAACACAATGATGAAGATCCTAAGAAATGAATGATATATCAAAGAGGCTTAGATTCTTATGGGATATCAAACAATACCACATCAATAATAGGCTAGAGATTCCTAAGGATCTGATTACAAAACTAAGCATAATCAAATCCAAAGGAAAATCAATGGTAGTAATGAACCATAATGGAAAAACTATAGGAAATTTCAAAAAAAAAATCAAAATTTTTCTCTGATGTAGTAATTTAGACCTTACATGATTCAAATCAAGGTTAATCAACAGATTTGATTCGTCCTCCCAAGATCGAATCAGAATCAACAAAATATCAACATTGTAAAGCCCTAGAATTTGGGGAAAACTCGAAAGTGTGGGAAACCCTTAAATTCAACAATTTCACCTACAATCCTCTTATTAGCTATTTCCATTACAATTTACTACATTTTTCTAGTTTTGGTTGATACAAAACAAAGTCTTATTTTTACTAATAACTTACATTTAGTGGAATTTCTAACCCTTTGGCTAGTTTTAAATACAAGATTATTAGAGACGAACTAAAACAAAAAAAAAAACAAAGAACAAAAAAATGTGGCTAACGGGTTTTCGTATAATTAATTGAAAATACATGAGGTCTATTAAATTTGGTAGCTCAATCTATTTCCTCACAAAATCAAGTATATAGAACCAATTCCACCCAGAAATTATGCCTCTTTCCATTTCTCCGTTGACCTGAAGTTGACTACCTAATTACCCCCCAAAATAAAAGTCATAATCCTTTTTAAACACAAAACACATTTTGAAATCTGAAATCGACATCTTGGTTTATTTATAATGGTTTAGTGATAACAGAATATATAATAAACCAATAGTAAACCTAATTACAAAACCATAACCAGTAATTAACCTAAATTAGATCCAATTTATGACCCATAAACAAAACCTACCCAGTTAAAATATATTCATAAATGTAAAATTCTCAAAACCACGATAGAAAGTGAAAGCAATAATGTGAAAGGTGAAATCGAGATTGAAATTGAGGGTCGATATGGAGTCGAATTCTATCATTATTCGAACAAAAACTGACAACAACGAGAATCATCAAGGCTCAGATGAGGAAGATGATCCCTTGGAGTGAAATGAGTTTGAATCCGAGAGAGAAGTGGCTTCGTTTATCGACAAACCGAGAGTAAATCACAATGTATACCCAAAAAGTGATAAAGATGAAGGAGCTAGCAATGGCTTTTGAAACTGTGACTTCCTACGTGGAGGAGAACGGGGTTGCATTTAAAGAAGCTATTGTTGATTATGTTCTAACAACATGCAGATTCATCAAACAATATAGGTATGATAAAAACAAAATTGGGTTTATGTGTATGGGTAGTAAGAATTGTGAGTGGTGGATATATTGTAGCTTGAATTCGAAATGTGAATTGTGGAAGATAAGGGTGTTTAAGAAAAATCATAGGTGTACAGCTAATGGGGCTTGTGAGATGTTTAAAGTTCCAATCATAGCTCGGTTATTCTTAGATAAAATCCGGAATGAACCGAATTACTTGTAGCCCATGAAAATAGAGGAGTTGATGAAGGAAAAATGGGGAATCATGATTTTTAGGCCTCAATGTCAAGCTGCAAAGAATAGAGCTTTGAGGTGGCTTGAGAGGGAGTATGATGAACAATTTGCTAGGCTTAGAGACTATACTGCTGAGATTTTAGAGTCAAATCCGAATTCTGCAACATAATAAACCATACAACTACAACAACATCTACTCATCATCATGCTGTGATTACAACTACTCATTATACAAGCTACTCATCCTACAACACTTCCTACAACACTCTAAGCAAATTTCATGATAACAACCATGATCGTACAAGCTGCAATTACAATCATCATCGTTTTTTTAGCTTCATTTGGCTTCTTTAAGCATATCTTCCATCCTTTCGATCATCTCTTTCTCAACCTTAGCTTGTATATAATGGTGTGTTGTCATTTCTTTCACTTCTTTGTCAAGTCCAATAAGAAAATTCCTCAAGGTCTCGACTTCATTAACCAATGCCTCATCAATCCATTTAAATGTGTAATCATCATCTGAAAGCTAAGAGATTTTATGAACAAATCAATTTAAATTGTCCATAAAAGATCAAATCTACTGACAAATCAACAATATGATCAATTACCTTATGTATTGCAGCAAAAGAACAACGGTAGTACCGACGATATGAATTTTTTTTCTGATTTTGAAGTCTTTGCAATGATTGATGATCCACAAGATCATCTCTTAGGAATTCCGAGAATGAACCTTCGTTGTCGATTGCTAGATGAACCACTTGAATCTTTACTCATCTTCACTTTCAAAAATAAACATGATTTCAGAGTTTATGGAATAAATGATTTCAGAGTACATGAAGAATTTAAAAATTTTTAGAAGATGAATAAACAATTTTGAGATGATGAATTTGAAGAATAAAAGATTTCAATATCAAACTTATGATTTCAAAGCTTCAGTTTCGCCGACAATGATTCTTCGAGTCTCAAATCTGAAATTTTTTTGTCGATTTGTTGTTTTCCCCCTTTTTTTCATCTGGGTCAAATTTGGGATCCAACAACGGTTTACTGGTTATGTTATACCATGTTAACAATAAACCATGAAATCAATATTTTAGGGTAATTAGGTGGTCAAATTTAGGTCAATGAAAAAATTGAAAAAGGCATAATTTCTAGGTGAAACTGATACTATATACTTGATCCTGTGGAGAAATAGGTCGAGCTCCCATTAAATTTTCTCAAATTTTTACCAGATCAAAGCCTATATACTATTTTTTGGTCGTGTAAAGTCTATATACTACTAGTGGTAGTGAATTTGTTACTTATAAAGTTTATAATAGACAAAATAAAAGACATAACATTTTGGGTATTTGATTATATATTTTTTATTTGATTGCTAAGTTGTTAAACGTTATATATAAGTATGATTGTTATGTAAAGGTCGCTATAAGTCTATAACCGTAAGATGAACTATACACATCTTAAGTACACATATTCAAGGGGAAAATCTCAAAAAAAACCTCCAAAGTTGAAGTCACTAACAACTTAAACCTTTAAAGTTTTTCACTTCCATAAAAAACCTTGAACTTGAATTATTTTCCAAATCTAACCTCTAACATAATTCCGTTTGTCATAATCATCCCAAGCTTAAACTCTGTTAATGTTACTGTTATGTTTGGTCGTTAAGTTTTACTTTTCACATGCTTATAAAATTAAAATTTGGAAAAGAACAAAAATTTGTTGGCGAGAAAGGTATTCGTCTTTTTCCCAAATATTATAATAAAGAACAAAGCAAAAGAATAATTAAAAGAAAGGATATGGAGGAAGAAGATGACGACAATCAATAACTGACTTTGAAGATTGGTTTGAAGTGGAAATGAGGTAAGTATTACTTCAACTGTCTGTTCGAGAGCACCAACTTCTTTTCCCTTCTTCTTTTTTGCGAAAAGTTCATTATTTGAGTATAACTACAATATGTTGTGTACGTGATTGTCCTTGGCGAGTTTTATGTTCAGTAGAGTTGCCTATAAACATGTTGATGATCAAAGTGTGTAAGATTAAGCATAACCATGGGAAGTCCAGCAGAGTTTCAATGCTCAAACAGAGAGTGATAGCCGGATTGTTTAAGGAAGAACTGCGCCGAAATGTGCATTTACAAGCTGCAGAGATAAAGAATATCATTAAAGAATAATATAGCATTGTTGTGAACTTATCCAAGTGTTATAAAGAAAGAAGGATTGCATTGGATTTTGTGCTTCAGGATCAGGCAATTCAATTCGGTAAACTTTGGGACTATGCAGCTGAGCTTAAATGGTCTAACAAAGGCGTGAGTACATAAATACTCACTGTTGACGTAGTGGAAGACAACAGTTTCAGTGTTTTTATATATGTTTTGATCAGATTCGTCGAACTTGGAAAAGGTGATGTAAACCGGTTATCGGATTAGATGGTTGCTTCTTGAAGTGGGATTTAGAAGGTGATTTACTTGCTACTGTTGGGAGAAATGCTGACAATAAGATGTATCCAATTGTTTGGGCAGTTGTAAGAGGCGAAAATAATAACACTTGGGTTGGTTCATCAAGAAATTAAAAACTGATTTAGGATTGGGAAAATGTAACAATCTAACCATCATATCAGACAAGCAAAAGGTAATATCAATACATTTTACGCTTAGTTTTTGATTTATACTTAGTAAAGGAGACTTATACATTGTATATTGTAGGGACTTGTTAATGCACTAACACACGTAACGGTAACATTAATAGAGTTTAAGATTGGGATGATTATGACAAATGAAATTAAGTTAGAGGTTAGATTTGGATATAAGAGTGAAAAACTTTAAAGGTTTGAGTTGTTAGTAACTTCAACTTTTGGAAGTCTTTTTGGAATTTTCCCCCTTTTCAAGTGTTAGATTAATTAAAATGTTATGTTTTTCTTTTAACGTGATTAATTAAATGATAAGCAACTGACGCAAGTATGAAGGAAAACAATGCAGAGACTATAATCATATGACGAAACCAACCAAATGTACAATAATTAAAATAAATCTACGCATACATAAATAATCATATACTCAGAACTTCGACTGACAAAACAATGTATTAAATAGAAACGAGAAAATGCTACTAAATAAATCCGGCCGATCCCTTCTTCTTCATATCCATTTCAATGCAGGCCTGTCGGAAACTCGCATTTCCCGTACTCTACAGAAAAGGGAAAAAAAAAATTAATCAAGTTAATGATGATTTACGTAAAAATGTAGTAATACTAATAAATTTATTAAAGAGAAAAGTTTAGGGAGAGAAAGAAGGAATGTACGTACTGGGAGCTTGTGAGACTACGTAGGCTGCACCACCAAAGTCACACGTGCCAACACCACGTGCGTTCTTCTGATAGTAACTGTTGAACGCGTAAGAAGCGTGAGCCTCTAACGACTCAGGATCGTAACACATGGCACCTGGTTGAATCGGACGGCAATCAGCGCCTCCTTCGCCACAAGCGTAGTCCAGACCTTCCTGAAGCTTTTCCTTCGTCGTTTTTCCGTTCGCCACGCACCATGTCTGTCCAACGTGCGACGATTTCACCGGAACCTTCTCTTTTCCATCGTCGACTGGCGTTGTCTGAGCGGCAAAGGAAACGTCATACACTTTTTTCTCGTCTGGGTAAAACAATCCGTAGTTTCTCTCCGATGTAGGACCTGTTTTCTGGTTTTCGTTAAACAGAGCGAACAAATAAACGTTAAGTGGCTCCTTTGGTTTTAACGGCGTTCCGTTTCCGGTTAACACTCTCTTCACTAATCCGCCGTTATAAGCCGCCGCGTTATCCGAACCAGCGCCGATCTCGTTCTTGTCTCCGGCAGAAGGCCAGCCTGTCTCTGTCACCACAAGCTTGACGTCGTTGAATCCAACTGCGGCCATAGCTGCGAAAACGGCGTCGATTTGAGCGTCTAGTAGGCTGTTATACTTCAATCCATTACCGGAATCTACATTTCCGGCGTTCTCTTTAAACAGAGCGTAATCCAACGAGATCTTATCAGCATTAGCAGCGTAGGCGAAGAATGGGTAAGCATTCACCATAATATGCGACGATGTTTTGCGAAGCAGATCCAACATCGGTTTAATAACCGGTTCAATTAAATCCGGTTTAAAAGAACCAGCCGACGGAGGATAAGAATTCGCCAAAGCGCTCAAAGCAATCGGCGACGAGAGTTTGATAGATTTGTCGAGGCTGAACTTCACCAGAGAGTTCTGAACATTCTTCATAGCCGGAACGAGATACGACGTCGTGTTCTTTGGATCGACAAAGACTTCGTTCCCGACGGCAATTGCTTCAATATCCGTCGCCGGCATGTATTTCTTTATGTTATCCTGAACCCAATTGTCGGTGTAGCTCTGATCAGAGGCGGCGGTGGAGAGATTTTCATTGGGAAGCGAGACAACAACTTTGATTCCAGAGTTCGCAAGTGCGGTTAGTACGGATTTATCGGTGTCGTAAAGCTTAACGCGATTGATTCCTTGAGATTTCAGAAGCTCGACTACTTTCTCCGGTGCTGGGAGATTATCCGCTATACGGCCATAATTTACTCCGATCATTCCAGAATCTGCTAAGAAACAAATAAAAACAAAGAGATCAGAATCAAACAAGTGAAATTCGAAATTGTACATAGACACTAGAGAAGAGATAATGAATGATATATATACCTGCAGATGTGAAGGAAATGACTGAGAAGGATGAGAGTAAGAGGAGAGATAGAACGAAAACAGCCATTGTTGCAAAGGCAGAGAGATAAAAGATTTGTATTCCGGTGAAAGAGGAGGTAGAGATGTTGTTTATATAGAGGGCGAAGAGGAGGGAGATGAGGGAGGTGGATGAAGTGGGTAGGACCCACGTGAGATGTTGAGCTGTAACTGTACGTATTGTGAATATTTTCAACTCTTTTACTTAATGACGTGTCTAAAGTAAAACTATTATTGGTTATATCGAGAATTTAATTACAAAATTTGACCGTTTCAATCGTACCGATTGGAGACTGTACCCAATGATGTCAGATATTGTCGGTACGTGCCCAATTATTATGGCACTCCTTATTTGAATTTTATTTAGGAAATTATTTCGTTAACGTTCTTCATCATATTTTTTTTTTTCGTCGAAACGAATTTATATTGAAGTTAAAAAAGCAGTCATTACAGCATGGTGTAAATACCCAGGACAAACAAACTGGTGATACATACCAATCATATAGAGACTGTTTAACTACGTGTTTAGCTAATAAATCAGCACACTAGTTATGTGTATGTTGTTTATGGGTAAAAATAATGGAGGAAAAGTTTGTAGTCCAAGTTTGTATTGTTGCAATATAGTGTTGTAGCTTATAATTTCTTAACCGCTTGTTAATCAGATTTATGATGTTGAGATTCTCACCTTCAAATTCTAGATGTCGTAACCCATTTGCCCACATAACCTGCATTGCCCAAATTAATGCTGAGAGTTCAGCCTCTTCAACAGTATGTCTTCCTTGAAATTTTTCCATATCATACAATAATGATTTTCTGTTAGAATTCCGTAGGATCCACTCTATACCAGAGAAATTAGTGTCTGCTATATGTAAGGCATCATAATTGCATTTTAGAAAGCTTGTAGACGGTCGGGTCCAATGTTGTGGTTTGGCAGAATGGAGGTTAGTAATAGTGTCTTGAGTAGAATGCTTTGTAATTGTGCATCTAATCCATTATGTGACATCATCAAAAGCTCTGAAAACCATTGTGCGTGAACATCATAGTTATCTTTATTAAATAGCAGTGCATTACGACTTTTCCAAATACGCCAAAGTAGCCAAAAAGGTAGTAAATGAAGGTTTTGGGCCACTAATTTATTTTTGTGAATCGTAAGGATGTAGCGTAGTTTATCGTGAATCGTCACATATTGGTCGCAAAGATATCCTGTAGGTATTTCGAATATCCTCCACGCAGCTTGTGCATAAAGACATGTGAACAAAGTATGATTTTGTGATTCAACTGATGTTGTACAGCGGACACAAATAGATGAATGTTTCATCGTTCTAAATGTTCTCCGACAGCAAGACTATTGGATCCAATACACCATAGAAAATGTTTTAATTTTGGAGGGATAGGCAAACTCCAAATTTGAGATAAAGTATCTGGATGGGTATGAAGTGGCGGTAAAGAAGGTGAGTCTTGTACTGACAAGTTGGTTACCAAAGCATAACCCGAGTTGACTGAGTATGATCCATTTGTTGTGTAATTCCATATGATGTTGTCAGAGGTAGTAGATGTTGGAAGGTAAAACTTCCAAACATTGTGCCAATCATCTCGATGAATGCATTGTTTAATTCGATCAATGTTCCATTGATTTGTTGCAGAATCAATAAGATAGGATACTTGAAGGGAAGGATTGACAACCGGAAGTAATTTGGGAGGACGAGGTGGAGACAATGGTAACCACGGATCTAAACCCAATCGAACTGAATTTCCACTGCCTATAACATGATGTATACCTGAAGCAAGAAGTAGACGACCATGTGCTAAAGACTACCACGTATAAGAAGCATTGTTATGGATAGGTGTGTGGAGCAATGATCCACGTGGTGAATATCGTGACTTGAGGAAGTGGTGAACTAATGATTGTGGGCGTTGTAGAATTTTCCAGAAGGTATTGGCCAATAAAGCTTGATTGAATTCTTGCAAACGACGGAAACCGAGGCCACCTAGTTGCTTAGGAGTAGAAAGTTTCTTCCAAGACACCCATGATGTCTTGCGTTTATCACCTTGTTTACCCCACCAAAAAGCACTCAGTAGACTATCAATTGTAGTACAAAGAGTTTTAGGCAACTTAAAACAGTTTATACTATATACCGGCATAGCCATAGCAACAGATTTAATCAATATTTCTATACCGGTTGTACTTAGATACCATGACTCCCATTTGTTAATCTTGCGATTGATGCGATCTGTGATATATTTGAACATTTTTGTACTATTTTTACCAAATTGTTTAGGGAGACCAAGGTACTTACCACCTCCTCCTACGTTCGGAATTTCTAAAAGTTGTATTATTCAGTCATGTGTTGTCTGATAAACACGGGTGCCAAATGTGATTGTAGACTTTTGCATATTTATGACTTGACCGGAAAGGGCTGCGTACTGCATGAAAATTGTCTTCAAGTGGGATGCATTAGTACTATTAGCTTTCAAGAAGAATAGAGAGTCGTCTGCAAAGAGTAGATTTGTAACTACTGGTGCTCCACGACTAATATGAATCCCTTGAATTAGTCCGTCACTGTGGGCTTTGTTTAGTAAAGAATTGAGAACATCCGCACAAAGTATATATATATATATATATATATATATAAGGTGATAATGGATCACCTTATCGAATGCCCCATTGTGGAGAAAAGCGACCATACGGACTACCGTTAATGAGAACGGAAAACAAAACATTACGAATACATGACATGATCCAATGAACCCAAATCAAGTTGAATCCTTTATGTTTTAAAACTTCTTCAATAAAATGTCATTCTAATCAGTCGTAAGCTTTACTAATGTTGGTCTTGATAGCCATGAATGATGTCGACAAATGTCTCTTGGTACGTAAACTATGAAAGAGTTCATGTGCGATTATTGCAATGTCAGGGATTTGACGTTCAGGTATGTAGGCAGCTTGAGTTCCACTAACAAGATTAGGTAAAGCTCCTTTCAAATGATTAACAAGGATTTTGGATATTATTTTATAGAGCACATTGCACAGCACTATGAGGTGAAAATCACTCATTTGTGTAGGCGTTTTGATCTTAGGATGTCTAGGTTACCATCAAAGAAAGCTTGAACATCTTTAACAATGGTTGGACCTACTATTGTCCAATATGTCAGATAGAAAATTGCAGTGTTGCCATCAGGTCTAGGCGCCTTTAAAGGTCCAATTTGGAAAACTACTGTTCTAACTTCTTCGGCTGTGATTGTTGATGTGAGTTCATTATTAATGGAATTAGTTACCACCGGGTGAATGCAATCCAATAAAGATTCATTGGATTGAGGGTTCTGCATGAACAATGTTTGGAAATAATTAATGGCCTCGTGAGCTATCTGTCTGTTACCATAGACCATGTCACCAGAAGCAGAACGAATACGATATATATAATTGCGAGCTTGACGTGTTCATGTGCAAGCATGAAAATATTTTCAGTTGCGATCACCATGATTCAACCACGTGATTCGACTTTTATGTTTCCAATACTGCTCTTCCTCTGTATAGGCTTGATTTAATTATTGTCTTAATTCCGTAAGTTGAGATGGACTTGACTATGGATTTGTTTGATGATGATCTATCAAGTCGAGGAGAGAGGTAATACGAGTTACCGAATTCATCTGCTTGTTGTGTTTCCATCGTGAGATTGCAGTTCGAGTAGAACGGATACGATCAAGAACTGTTGCTGTGTGTAATGTTGATTGATGATTCCTCAATCACTGAACGTAACTTGTCATATCCACAAAGGCAAGAATCAAATCTAAAGAATTTATGGCCACGCTCTGTATTTTGCTGGAACAAGATGATTCTGGGTTTGTGATCAGAGCCAGCATAATGTAGAAACTTTAATTCTGTGATCAAAAAATTCACATGCTATTCATCATTGATAAAAAATCGGTCAAGTTTACTCTCAATGATTTGTTGATAACGTTTACCGGTCCAAGTCATATCATTATTGAGACTAGGAACATCACGTAGTTGACACACGTTAACCATAGTTCTCAAATTTTGGAAAGATCCTTCTGTACGTTGCTGACCACCTTTTTTTTATTATTATTTAGAATTTCGTTAAAATCTCCACAGAGAAGCTAAGGACCTTGACGAGTAATTGAAATGCGTTGTAAACGTTCCCATAATTCTGATCTTAAATTGCAATTTGGATGCCCATAAACACATGATAAATAAAAGGAGAAATCATGCTTATTTGTTGAAACATCCATAAGTCTTACATCAGACTCATTAAAGGAAACAGAAACAACTTCATTCCACATTAGTGCCAAGCCACCGTTGAGACCTTGTGGTGGTATGGTTTTAACATGTGCAAAGCCCAGTTGCAGAGCAACGTCTTTAATGTATGCATCGTTGTTCTTGGTCTCTATGAGAAAGAGTAAGTCCAGAGCATGAGTCTTCTTAATGCTCTTTAGGCGTCGAACTGTCAAGGACCCTTTCAAGTCTTGACAGTTCTAAAAAGCAATGATCATTGCACCTCTGGTGGCTTATGGCCCACCGTACCTTCATTAAAATTGACTCCTGGCATAGCATATGGAACATCTTCGGCAGCATAGAAACAAGGTAGTCCATCAGATTGACGTTGAAGCTTGTTGCTTAAAAAAATTTCATCAAACTGACGTCGAAGTCGTTTGCATGTGGCATCTTTAATTTCACAAGCCCTGGTATGACGAAAATCATAAGTTATTAAAATAGCAGAAGGACTTGCCTCATTATAACTAGGCGCTTTGCATTTTTATGTTAGCATTGTTGTGTTCAGAAACAAACTCAGGACCATCTGTTTGGTTCATAGGATCTTCATTAGGAGGAAGACTAGGATTGTCGGATTCATCATCATCACTTTCATGGTTAGGAACATGATTGCTTGATTGTGGACAGACAGGAACATCATGAGAGAGCGATCCACAACCAACACAAAAGTTCCTTAATTTTTCATATCGGAACTTCAATATGTGTGGTTCATATTCAAAGTTGTACACACATTGGAACTGCAGGGGATTGGCAACATGCCAAAGGATGCGTACATGGACATAGTCAACCAGGATTGCAGATTCTGATGTAAAATCTATCTCAACGTAATGGCCTAGACTGCGTCCAATTGCTTCCACCATCTGAATTGTTAGAAATTGGGGAGGAATCCCACAAATTTGGATTCAAAAAAGAACCCAAACCGGTGCAGAGGAGGCTTGAGTCGGAGTCCAATTTTCCATGGAGCACATCCAATCATTAAACGACCAAGGACCTCGTTTAATAACAGAAGTGAGAGTCTCAGAATTTTTGAAAAGGAATTGAATTTGCTTATCATCCACAACTCGACCGGTGGCTTCCGTCGTCGTACCCCAAAGTCGGGGAAGTGTGTTCATTATTGCATGCACATTTTGTTTTTTGGGATTCATCGATTTGATTAGAAGGGCTGCAGTGCAAAGAGAGTCATCAAGATTAATTGCAGTGTCCTCTAATCCAATATCGATGTCTTGGATCTGTTTACGCAAGTTATCAGACATGGTTGTGAAAAGAGAACTCTGTTTTTCGATAGAGAAACAGAGACTTGCAATGGTGTTATTTATAGAAGAGAGAACAAGGACAATTTGAGGAAGCTCAGAGGAAACCGACAATAACCACCGGAAGTAACTGTCGAGCAGTTGCTCGGAGAAAAAGAAATGGTGTAACTGCCATAATCGCTTGAGAGATCGCTTCAGAGAGAAAATCATTTTTGTTGTGCACGTCAACTTTTTCTTTCTTCATCATTTATGAAATCAAATTGTTTATTTATTTATTTTTAATAAAAATTTGTTAATTTTTACACCAACAATAATTGTATACGTTTACCAAATAGAGTTACACACTAAAATCATACTCCTTCTGTTCTTTATTAGTTGATGTTTTAAAAAAAAATTGTTTCTTTTTAGTTGATGTTTTAATATTTCTATGTAAAATTTATTGCACTTTTGTTATTTTTGACTCTTTAAATTATGTAGATTGATTTGTGATTGGTTAAATTATTTTGGAATTTGTGATAAACTATACTCCCTCCGTCCCAAAATAAGTGATGTTTAAGGTTTTGCCACATAGATTAAGAAATCATTTAATTTTTACTTTTTTTTCATTTAAAAATATTATTTTTAATCTATTTAATGATCATTCAACCAATTAGAAATTAATATGCATAATACAAATAGTCAAAACAAATAAAAACACAATTAACTATGCATTGAAAATTGTAAACATCATATATTTTGAAACAAAATATTGAACCTAAAACATCATTTATAAAGAGACGGAGGAAGTGTTTTATTTAGAAAAAATAGAAAAATTAATGATTTCTTAATATGTGTGAAAAACCTAAAACATCAACTATAAATAAAATAGAAGGAGTATATGATATAACAAGAAAAATTAATTTTAATACTTATGATCAGATGAGTTTACTTTGAATTTTATTTATTACTCAAATCAATATGTGTCCTGATTATTGGGCACTGAGGCAGACTTTAGCCATACAGTATCTGGTGGTAATAAATAAATAGTACCAATTAACGGTTGAAAACAGCTACTAATATATACGTTAAAGTTCACAATTATGAACACAAGACTTCATGGAAGTAGGTGTGGGCACGAAGGGAATACCCAAAAAATTATAATATTTGTGATTTGTTCTGTTTTAGTCGAATATTTGATTTTGTGATCTGTTTCGATCCAAAAAATTTTGAATATCGGGGTTTTTAGATAACTGTTTTTTTTCCCAAATATTCACAAATATTTTGCTCCGATCTATTTTTAGTATATTAACAAAAATATAATACGTAAAGATGACAAAAAGTATATTAAAAAGCAATGTCAATATACATTTTAAAACCCAAAATAAATACATTTTCAATATAAATTGAAAAAAAAAACAAATATAGCTAGTTGTTAAGGATTAAAAAAATATAATCAAACTAGATCCAAAAACAAAACTCATAATATATCACATAACGAAAAATGATATCATCGTAAAAGTGAAATAAAAAACAATAAAATGATAAATTTTATTCATCTTCAACCATATAAATATACACTATACTATCAATATTATAATATATGAATACATAATTAAGATTTATATATAGTTATATGGAGAAACGAATCAGAGCGGATATCTAGTCTGTTGAAAATAAGATATTTGATATTTGCTTTGTTTTTAACGGATATTAGATTTTGCTATTTGTTTTGCTCCAAAACTTTATGGATATCCAGAATTTTCGGATCAAATTAAAACAAATACCGGATCGAATTGGATTTTACAGATATTTTGTCCACCCTAATTGGAAGTGATAATTACGATGATTGGTTGTAATAGTATAATTTCTATACAATATTTAGGAGTTTGTGGCCCCTGTTGTTTTATCGCCTAGATTTGAACGTTGGAGCTCTGATTTGCAACGTCTCTATTTTCCTTATGTCCGTCCAATCATTTTCAGAATTCCCAAATGTTCTGTCCTTTTTACCTGTTTGGAGTTATTATATTAATATTTGTTTTTAGATATTTTTTACTAATCGCATGAATCGAAGTACTACATTTAGATGAAATCTTTGTACGTACATTGGTTCCTTTTATTAACTAGTAGTTGGTTTCTAATATTTTCTGACTTAGCAACTTGGGCTAGTAAACGCGTTTATACGTGTGGAGGAAAAAATGTATCTTGTGAGGTTAGCTAAGCAAACCTCTCAAATTATCTTCTACAATTGAATAATGATTCAAGCTCAATGGTCCAGATTATAGGTTTCCGTCCAACGATAAACAACAACAACAACAAATAATATTTGTAGATTTTAGTTGTCCTATTCAAATTGAACTCTCTCACTAGCTATTAATTTCTCATTGTCCTAATAAAAATTACTGCATGGAAGATGCGTTCTAATTAATACAAGAATATCTATTTTATTCGCTAGCTACTAATGTCTGATCATGACTTAAGAATACCTATTTTATTGTTTGTTAATGTTGTTTCAGATTTTATATTGTTTTATGTTGACGTCATTTCATAATTCATATATAATTCAGGTGACGTTATGCAGTGATTAATTAAGATCGCTGCTTAAAACTAACTCATTAAAGCATATATATGCTCAAAAAGTCATTTACAAGAGGAACAACAATGTATACATGGTTAATGGTTGAATCGAGTTGTTAGTTGAGCCTAAAACAAAGTCAATACACTTGGTAACTACTACAACATCTACGAGGTTCTTAAAGAAAAGAAAAGTATCTACAAATTAAAATTTAGTTTGATATTCAGTGATTGAGGCCTAAATAGTGAAACCTAGATAAGACAACATATGTCAAATAGTATTTTCCGATGATTATTTGTCCAAGTGGTAATATTATAATGAGTGAATTCTGGTTTACATGTAAACAAGAAGATATGTTTTGGATTATGAAAGTAACGTCATTATATTAAATTGATGGGTTTCGTCGACATCGTACGGTATGTTTCGGCTAAGTTCATTAGTCGGTACAAGGAACATAAAATGAAATTCGCCATGACAAGTCCATATGTGAAAATTGAAAACAATTATCTTAGACAAAGATGTGTCACCTTTACATTGACTAATTTGTAACTATTCTAAGTATGAACGTTAACTAATATATTTGTATGTTATATTAAATGAAAATTATTAGTTTCTTATCAACCAAGAGAAAGAATTCAATGTGGTAGGTCACTTAAATGCTGTCCAACCAGATGGGTTTTAGATAGGAATGTTAGCCTTCTTCTTGACCTTTACGCTATCGCTATGATATAAATGCTATTCGTATAATAATTCGTTTTATTATATTGTCGGGCCGAAATAATAGTCGTCACGACACATAGACTAACATTCCCACACATATTACGACGTACATGATTATTTATAACATATTAATAATCAGTAGGATGATACCCACGCTGATAGTATGTGCTTATATGAGTTTTATGATATTATATAATTAGTTATTTTTGTATTGGTAATTATTTGAGATTACAGTTACGATATTTTATTTGGCCTCATTTTGGAATTATCATACAATAAATCATTCAATTTTTTTGAATATGAATTATAACAAATTTGGGGGCAAGGAAATCATACTTAATCTATATGAAGTCACGATTTCTTACTATATACTTTTAATTATCTTATAAGTATAAGATGGTATATTTTTGTAGCTATCGGGCCTTTAAGATGGTAATTAAACTAAAGTAAGGCCTTTTAGTGGATTAGTTTCACTCTTTATTTATTGTATAACTACACATTTATATTTTTTAATTTCTGGCCTTAGTACAACTAATGGCGTAAAGAATTACATATTAGGGTAGGAATAAGTACTATTTTTCACTCGAAGTTGATTTAAATTGGATACTCACTTCATTTTTAATAATCAATAATCATAAAAGGTCCTAATTTTTATTTGACCAGACTCTAAAAGACCACAAATCAATAAGTGTAATAGGCCATAAACTAATTTCTTTTTATTTAAACATTAGAGATTACTTCGGTCTTTGCCTAGACTTTGTAGAATACATATTGGTGTATGTAATCCATTTTTTCTGTTTTATTGTTATTAATTTTTATGAGAATTGTGATTTTATTTCTAAACTTTTTAAGACGTATATTTAAATCGAACCAAATTTTTGAAATTATACCAAAGTATAAGATAATGGAAACAAAAAATAAAAATTGTTAAAGGTCATGAAGGCCATCCATATTAAAATTCCGATTGCAGAACTTCATGACACCCTCGAAGAAGTCTCTTTTCTCTTAAAAAAAATCAATTGTGTTAATTTCATTTTAATTACTCAAGAGAATAACTCGATGACCGAGAGCATTTCCAAACAGGTCATTTAATGAGTAGTTATCGACAAAAAAAAAAGAGATAAGAAAAATTGTTATACCAAATTATGCGATCTCGAATCTAACTAAAACCAAAGTAAAATTTTTTAATTAAATTAACTAATATTTATAATTAAAGATATATATATATATATATAATAAAGATATATTAAAAGTACACAAGTTTAGATAAATTTTTTTTTCACTTTATCTGGCTAAAACCAAAGAATAAGTTTTATTTTCTTGAATCTAAGAAACGTAAACTCAATCCAAGATTCAAATCGAAACCAAGATTTGTGGCTTCTGGATTCATTTTTCAGTTTAGAAGCCTAATTCTTCATTTGGGAGGTGCACTCAATCATTATAGGAGGTTTTGTTATTACTTTGGCTTCTTATAATTATAATTAAATCCGAAATAAGAACTATTTTCTATGATTAAAAATCAATATTCAAAAAAAATTAATCGAACCGAATTGCAGTAGGAAAGAATTTGATTTGGATGATTAATCTTTTTCCCCATATGCCAACTTTTATTAAGAAAATGCTGGCATGAGTTAGATTTCTAATAAAGATCTTCTTCGATTGGTTTGGTATTTCTTGTTTTGTCTTTTCTTTAGTTTATGTCAAAGCTTTTTTGAAACTTTCAGATGAGTAACAACATTTTCTTTGAACTTTAGTAGTCAAATACATCATTTTTAAAAATAAATATGTCCCTACTATGATTAAGCTTTGCAAGGATCCATTAAGATCTATGATGTACTCATGCCTTTCCTGGCAAGAACCAGAATTCTCCTAGAAATTCCAACCAGTAAATGAACAGGCTGATACAATAGCATGATATCATCTTTAAGATTGGTTTTCCCAGTAGCCACCATGACTTGAATTTTCAAATACTTACGTGACATATCAATAGCTAGTAACAACATCAAATACGTTATTATCTTTTATATTCCTAGCTTTTTAGAAGATAGGAATATAAAAGGAGCTGTCTGTCCAGTCATTTTCTTTGTTCTTGCAAAAATGTCTCTACTTATTAAGGCAATTGGAATACTCTCTTCCTAAATAGTGGAAGGTCTTTCAAAATATTTCTCATATACAACAACCGAAATCAAGTGTATGTAACCTTCTTTAACTTCAATGAAAGCAAAAAAATCAAAATCCTAATTTAGTCGTACAATTTATAAAATTATTGTACCTTACCTCTGTTCTGTATAAGGTATCAGGTGCAACTAGTTTTAGTTTCGCTTTCCAATCTTCTGACACTTCCATATGGTAGACAATATAATAATACGATTAGCAGATTAATAATAAAGAAACATGGTTTCACCATATAAATGCCAATTGAAATCAATGACTCCAAATCGTTTCACAACTGGAAGAGTATAAAGTCTTATAATGTCTAGAACTAAAGCACTAAACGATTGCATTTAACATCTAATAAGAATCAAATCCAATAAATGACACCGACTAAATCATAATGCATATGCAGAGCTTCTTAAATCTTTTTTATTTTCTTGACCTGTAGGATTTAAGAGGAAATAATTGGAATTGAAAATTTCATCTGAGCCGGATATCTTGATTTATATCTCCAACACTTGTTGCGTAAAGCAGGAATCATGTCATAGCAACTCAAACATCTAATTTTAGTAAATATAGTGTTAAACTTACTGTTATGACATAAAAAGAAGCACGAGACCAAACCTACCATGTCACTGGTGAGTGGTGTAGTTGTAAAGAAACAGAACCAGTCCATGTGTTATCACTAGTCCATTGGAGGTAATCCTGACAAATGATATGAGAGATTCATATAAAATGATACAAGTAGAATAGATTAAAGCCAAGTATAAATTAATTACTTAGAGTCTGAATAATAGTAATAAAATGAATAGCTTATTCAAATTATCAAAGACATGATGTTTCAAAATAACGACTGACTTCGTAAGTCATCACCCACCAATTGCAAGAAGCTGTCCATAATTAAAAATCTAGCAAAAGCAAAATCAAACACAAAGAATATATTACCTATTTGCAAGACAATTTACGAAAGATTGAAATAGTGGAGAGGATTTCCCTGTTTTCCTGGAAAAAAATACGAATTCAAAAAGAGTGTCATGTCGATCGCAAAAACAAAAACAAAAACAATGGACCTAATGAATCTTAAATTAGCGGTGTCATCTATAATGTATTAACGAGAGTGAGAGGAAATAAACTTGTGTTTCTGATTGAATGTGAAAGGAAACATTCAGAGAGTTTATATACAACATTAAGTCTGTAACAGAAAAATAACTAACTAACTAATAATTGCCGAACTAACCAATTAATAACAGCTATTAAACTGAAGATAATCCTAATACACCCCCCTCAAGCCTCTGAATTCGATGGTGGATTAAGGAGAAAGAGGCCTGAAGTATTCATCCGATTAAGGATTAAGTGAAAAAGACCAGAGTGGAGAGGCTTAGTGAGGATATTTGCATGCTGGTTTTCAATTGAAACATGAAAAAGCCGAAGGAATCCACTCTTCACTTCATTTCGAACTGTATAGCAATCAATCTCCACATGGTTAGTTCTTTCATGAAAAACAGGATTGGTTGCTATATGAATGGCAGATTTGTTGTCACAAAATAATTTGGCAGATCTGGTCATTGTAACCTTCAAATCTAGGAGAAGACGATTAAGCCATAAAAGTTCACAAGTATCAAGGGTCATGCTACGATACCCTCCTTCAAAACTGTTGCTGCTTACTGTATTCTGTTTTTTAGATTTCCAACTGATGAGAGACTTGCCAAGATAAACTCAAAAGCCTATGATAAATCGTCGAGAATCTGGACAAGAAGCCCAATCTGCATCAGCAAAAACATTAAGACACAATTCTGAGTCAGCTGCAAAGAAAAGACCTTGGCCTGGATTTTTTTTGATGTATCTAAGAACTCGATGAGCTGCTTGAAGATGTATATCAGTTGGATTGGATAAGAACTGGCTGAGATAATTCACTGCAAAGGTAATATCTGGTCTCGTAATATTGAGATATAATAATCTTCCTATTAGCTCACGGTAAGGAGTAGCATCCTCCAGAGGTGTTCATGTGTCACGACTAAGTTTGATAGATGGATCCATTGGGACTGAAGCTGGTTTACATGCTAACATTCCCGTGGATGTGAGAATATCTAGAGCATACTTCCTTTGACAAATGGATATACCTGTAGAATTCCTTGCAATTTCTATCCCAAGAAAAAATATTGGAGCTCCCATATCTTTGATTTTAAAAGCATGATGCGGAGTGTCTTTGAGAAGCTGCAACTCAATATCATAGTTTAATGCAATCATGATATCATCTGCGTACACTAGGAGTACAACAAAGGTTGTGTCTGTCTGTTTATTAAACAGAGAGTTATCACCTGAACTTTGTTCATATCCTGCCTCAAGAACAACTTTGGAGAAACAATAATACCACTATCTTGATGCCTGCTTCAGGCCATAAATGGATTTGTGTAGACGACAAACCAGATTTGGAGGAAGAACAACATTCGGAGGTGGTGTGTAGCCCTGAGGAAGACTCATATATATCTTCTATTCTAAATTGCCATGTAAAAAGGCATTTGTAACATCCATTTGAGTAAGTTTCCATCCAAAGATAGAAGACAATCCCAAAATCAACTTGACACTAGCTAGCTTAGCCACAGAAGATAGTGTATCATTGTAATCAACTCCTTCTAACTGAGAGTAACCCTTGGCAACAAGCCTAGCCTTGTATATTTCTATTGTTCCATCCATATTATATTTAATTGTAAACACCCAACGACAACCAATCAGAGTCTTACCAGGAGGAAGAGTAATAATACTCCATGTCCCTGTTAGTTCAAGAGCAGAAATCTCCACATCCATAGCTTTTGGGAAGTGTGGATGTGTCATGGCTTGTTTAAAAGATATGGGTTCTGTCTCAAGTGTACACAATATAGAAAAAGACCGATAGGATGGATGAAATTTAGAGTAATCAAGTATAGAAGATAAAGGATATGGAGTATACTGAGAAATAGGTGGAGAAATTTGTGAAGAAATTTGAGTAAGAGCACAATGATAATCAGCTAGATAACCTGGAGCCTTGACTTGTTGTCTTGTCTATCTATGTTTGATGAAGCTCTTCCTGTATCAGCTGTAACAGTTTCTTGTGGTATAGATGTGGCATTAGGAACCGTGATTGATGATTCAGACACATGCACAATATCATGAGATGAACAATCATTATGCATATTACTACAAGGACCCGATACAGTATTATTGTTACTATCAAGTAATGAAGAGAACATGTGACTCAAAGAAACATCACTAGTCAAATCAGACAGAGAAACATGTAAAATGATTTTAGAAAATAAATTCCTAGTAGAATCACTAACAGGAGAGTTCTTAAAAGGAAACTGATTCTCATGAAAAACAATGTTCCTAGTTATAGAAACTTCATTGGTTTCAAGGTTCAACACTTTATAACCCTTATAACCATTTGGATAACCAATAAAAGCACAAGGAGTGGCACAAGCAGAGAATTTATTTATATCCTTGACAATGACATGAGTAAAAACATAGCATAAGCAACCAAAAACTATTAGAAAGGAATAATCCGGTGCTTTACGGAAGAAAATCTCATATGGAGATTTCTTATCTAACAACAATGAAGGAGTACAATTAATAATGAAAACAGCAGTAAGCACACAATCACTCCAATAAGCAATAGAAATATTAGACTGAAAAAGCAAAGCCCTGCCAACATTTAAAAGATGTTGATGCTTACGCTCAACAACTGAGTTTTGTTGAGGAGTGTAAGCACAGGAAAATTGATAAAATCATGCCATACTTTTTAACCAAAGCATCAAATTTCAACTTAGGGGCATTATCAGTTCTAATAGCCTTAACAACAACATTATATTGAGTCTTGATATGAGAAATGAAATCTGGAAATATGCTAGAAACTTCACTTTTATTTCTCATCATATAAACCCAAGTGAGTCTTGTATAATCATCAACTATAATCAAAAAGTATTTATAACCTTCAACAGACTCTATTGAAAAAGAACCCCAAACATCAAGATGAATAAGATCAAAAGGAGACTGAGATAAATGATTATTAGAAAAAAAAGGTAACTTTTTTTTGTTTAGCAAGTGGACAAACATCACAACTAACAAGCTCTGACTTATAACTAGACTTAATACCTGGAATATGCTGTAACTTGGCAGTAGATGGGTGTCCTAGGCGTTGATGCCAAAGAGCTCCATCTGCTATCAAGGATCCACAGAAGTTCGAAGTAGAATTGTTAAGAATATAAAGCCCATTCATGAGAGTTCCTCTACCAATCATTAAGTCCTGAAAACGGTCCTGAATAATGCAATTATCACAAGAAAAAATAGCAGAACATTTAGCATGAGAACATAAAGAACTCAGACTTAGCAGATTAAACTTGAAAGTGGGAACATATAAGACATCATGAAGAACAAAATCAGATGATATATGCACTGTGTCAGAATGAGTAATTGGTACTTTAATGCCATTTGGTAGAGAAACTGTTACACCTGTTACATTAAAAGTCTTAGAAAATAAAGTTAGATCAGAATAAACATGACATGTTGCTCGTTAATCTATTATCCAAGCTTAATCAGGAATGACAGAATAGAGAGAGCTTAGAACATGATGTTGAAAGTGAAGATGTTATTTTCAAAGCGAAGGTTTATTGAAATGCATACATCTGAGACATTACATGAAGAAGATTGAACAGCCATGTCACCATTTTTAGTAATCGTAGCTGTAGGGAAAGAAGATGCCTTCTCTGAAACCCGGACATGAGCATTGAGATGGTTAATGAGAGATTAAAGCTGATCAGTTGTAAACCTTGTCAGGTCAAGACCAGTGACGGGAGCAGGCAATACAGAAACTCCATTAGTCACGACATTAGCCATAGCTTGATGTGGCTGAGTGTAAGCTTTCATATTATGAGGAACTTGATTATGGTTCTAAAAATTAGTCTGTTGTTGTTGATCTCTGTGATACAATTTGTGGCATGGAGGGTACCCGTGAAGCTTGTAGCATATTTGAATGGTACGTCCAGTACGTCCACAATGTGTACATAGAGGTCTCTGCTGAGATTGTTGTTGACGGTTTCTATTGTAAGAGATTGCATAGGCTACATTATCACTAGATTCAGAATAGGAACCAGAGTTATCAAAAGGGACCATTTCACTCGCAGATGAAAGAACCATTGGACCAGAAGCTTGAAAAGCCATATTTTCAGACTTATTAGAAGGCTTAAGAGACTTTTGTCTTTCATCTTGTGCTACCATATTGAAAACATCTTCAATAGTAAGAATAGGTTTCAACATCATATGTGTCTACACGTTTGCTCATAAGATCCATTAAGCCCCATGAGAAACTTGGTAACTCGACTTCTCTGTTGTAATCTTTCCCACAGAATTGATGCGTTACATTCACATTTACCACAAGTACAAACTGGCACTTCAACATAGTTCTTATACTCCCCCCTAAAGTGTAACTAATTCAGTGTAATATGTACTAATATCCATTGATCCTTGCTAAATTGAGCTTAACCTTTATTCTATCTCATAAGCTCTAGGAGCATTATCTTGTTTAAAACAAGACATAAGATTCTTCTATATACTCTCAGCTGTAGACATAAAGAGCAAACTCTGACCGATCTTTTTAGAAACAGAATTCATTAACCAGGTGGCTACCATATCATTGCATCTAGACCAAGAACCAACATCTCTACTATCATCCTGAGTCTTAGGAATGGTTCCGTCTATAAAACCTAGTTTATTACGAACATTGAGAGCCATTAGAACTGACTTGCGCCAAGCGTGAAAATCAAAACCAAAAAGCAAGTCTATCGGAGACAAGAATCAACCCTGCGTGATCTGAAGAGTGAAGAAAATACGGATTATCATATTGATCTGTAATGTGATGTGTAATGCCTTGATTCGCTACATCTTCTTGTGGAATCAAAGCCATTTCAGAGAGAAAACTGGAACTCGATTAAGTGAAAAGAGATTTGAGCCAAAGAATTGGAAGAAGATAAGACTACAAATCGATGTCAAGAAAAGAAGAACTTTCGCGAAGAATGAAAAGAAAAAGAAAAATCGATGCTGCAATCGGAGTCGATAAATTGAGTTATAGATCTAGCAAAGAGATGAAGAGGCTGAGATGAAAAACTCAAGGTCGAGCTCCGATGAACGAGATACAATGGCATAAGCTTTTATTTCGCTCTGATACCATATTAACGGGAGTGAGAAGAAATAAACTTGTGTTTCACATTGAATGTGAAAGGAAGCATTTAGAGAGTTTATATACAACATTAAGTCTGTAACAGAAAAATAACTAACTAATAATTGCTGAATTAACCAACTAATAACAGTTATTAAACTGAAGTTAATCCTAATGAATTATGTTTTGAATTTATGTGTGAATAGTTCTGTAAAAATTATCCTTTGTGATTATGTGCAATAGAGGAACTGCATAGTAAAATAACTTCAATAACTGTAACGGGTAATATGGCTAACGAAGAGATTTGGTGATTTAATTATAGATCAATAACTTCAATAACTGTAGAAAAGATTCTAAAATCAATCGATAAGATCAAAGTTGATGGAATCAAATAGTAACCACATACAATGTTATCAAACTTGTCAACAAACCACGTCAGCATCAAAGTATGGTTCCTTCTCGAGCGATAGAAGAGAGCAGAATCTGATCTCTACCAATAAACCGATGGTAACATTAGAGTGACCTCCTGAGTAATGATCCTATTGATCATGATGAAGAACCGAATGAACAATGACATTCGTTTGTAATTGATAGAGATACAAAAGGAAAATTACAGTAACTGTAAATAAAGTGGGAAAGTGGCTCTATAGGCTAAACGTGCGGATTTTGTTTTTTTTTTCTTTTCCGGTGGCAGTTATGTAGATTTGGTAAACATTTTATGTCAAAGGTTTTCTTTTAAGAAGAAAATAATAAATGGAGCTTTTATTAAAAGTTAAAAATTATAGGGTGTTTAGGAAAATAAGACCTCCACTTTAATAGGAAGAGATGTGTGCGTTAGAGCATCAATATAAACCTTTGCTCAAAATTTCGCTACGCGCTACACATTTGATTAGTTACCGAATAGCGAGTTATTAGAAATCGGAAAATACTCGAGAACTAAATTTTTAACTAACTACAATATTTAATTACAGGATATTTAAAATAATTTTCAGGCATATACAAAATCATTATTTTGATTTTCTTATAATAAGATTCTTATATTAATTCTTGTATTAACAACAGCTGCTAATTATTCTACACTGCATAAAAATAAATGAAGTGAAGTAGAATTAATCTAATAGAATTCTTATACTGTAAAGCCCAAATGAACAAACCCACGAGTATTCACTTTGACCAAATTTCAGATTCTTGAGAGAGAAACACATATACATATATTTATCTCTATTATAATAAAACCATAGTAATAAGATTTTCCGTATCCTTGTAATATTATAATAAAGATTTTAAATATTTTGTTTTGTTTTGATTGGTTGATTTATTTTAATTAATTAATTTATCAATTAAAAACTAATTATTTGTTTTCAATACAATTAATTCGGTTTTGATAAAAACATACAATTAAAAAGGAAAGTTTAATCAATTAAGATTTGATTTTCATTGGTTTAAAAAGGAATATCTAACCAATTAAGATTTGAATTTTCTTTGTTAAAAAAAATAAATATTTAACCAATTAAGATTTGATTTTCGTTGGTTTAAAACATTTTTTTAACCAATTAAAATTTGATTTTTGTAGGTTTAAAAAAGAATATGTAACCAAATAAGATTTGATTTGAAGAAATACAGATTAAATTGCTTATGATTAAAACTTTAATAGATTCGATTATTTAAATTCGTTCAATAGTTTTCGTTTATTTTTGAATGAATATCCAAAATAATTGTTTTTAATTGTTATAAAATATACAAAGATACAATTTCTTATATAATGTTAGTTCATTTATTGAGAAAGAGGAGAGTCCAGGAGCGAAATCAAGTGGTTGCAAGCTCACAAGAGTGAAGAACACAAAAAACAAGCTGAACAGACAGACTTGGTGTTGAGGATGACTCTGGCCACAAGACTAAGCGGAATGGAATGAAAATTGTGCAGCAGAAAGATGAGGAGTTGGTGAGTCTTGTGGTGAATTTTGAGCACAATCTGACAAGTGAGTGAGTAGATAAACGAATCAACAGTTGAATAGACGGTCTAGGAACTTATGGATCGATTTGAACTACCAAGAGTGATGAGAAGCTCTTGATCTTTAGCTTGAATTCACTCAGGATATTACACACGAGGGTAAGATCCAAGTTGTATGGATATTACGCACCATACAGATCAAAC
>OVAX01000400.1:0-84041 GCA_900406405.1 Lepidium africanum | reverse complement strand
TGCAAGAGAAGTAGTAATCTTAGTTTTAGAGGAATCGGTTTCTTAATTGGATTTACAACAACAACTAATCTAATTTTGTGATTTTTTATTGAGGTTCTAAACATAACTTCTTTATCACCTGATCAAATAATAACAACTTACAGTATAATTTCTTTAAATTAATATTCTATAAATTAATATACACTAAAAACTTCTATAAAATATATAATTTTATGGTTCCAAATTAAATTTTTAGTTTAATTAGTATATCAATAAATTAATAATCTCTATAAATTGATAAAAAAAAATGTAATTTTAGTATAGTTCTAATATTATTAATTTATAGAGGTGTAACTGTAGCTCATGACAAAGATTGTATACAGGTTTATGCCTTGCTTCCGACCGTCCATTAATTTGTATTTTTAACTGTACAAAATATTTGTGTGGCTTTTTTTGATAGTTATTACAATTACATTTGTCATCGTATTGTTGAATATCAAATGGAGTAAGTTTTAAAGAGTAATAAAAAAGGGGACCATTGGAGAAGCTAGCTAACGTACGGAAGATGCTATGACTAACCAATTAATGTATAATCACATGCATGCTCTTCAACTTCAATTATGCACACACTTATCTTTTCTTTTTTGTATGTTAAAAATGTTGATTAAAACACTTGTTAAATTTGCTGGTCCACTTATCTCAAATTTTAAATAAACATATTAAAAAAACGAGATTTGGTTGGTTCATATTTTTTTATTTTAAACTATAATATGAAAAGAAAATGGAACTCAGAGAGAGCCAATAGCTATAATGATATAAACTTATTGTATATACATATCTTTTAGTCATAACGACCTTTCGACTTGCTTGGGGTTCTAATTTACTCACGATAAAGAACTTGTGTCTATTAGATTTGATCATTCATGTTAACTTCGAGCTAAGTATTGTTGGGAAATTGTAGTTTATGGGGCTCAATTATCTTTATTATCACTAAAAGGTAAGTCATAAAAAGTTTTTTTGAAATATTTGACCAAATCACATGTTTCCACTTTGTTTGTCTTTTAAAAAAGAATAGTATCATATAATATAAACTCCATATTCTAAAAAAAAAAAGAAACTTTCAGCTTCGTGGTGTATATATTGTTCCATTATACAATAATAATATTTTATCTTAAAATTAAAAAGTTTAAATAATATTTAATATAATGAAATTATATTAAATGAAATTATATTAAATATATAGTAGATATTTCAATTTTTAAGTTTTGTATCATGTTGTATATGTCTACACATTATGTTAAATTTGAATTATACATATGATTTTTTTTATAAAGGATTTTCTAATACTACAAAATGAATAACACTGTTATGTTTTGGTCTATTATACTTCGGTTTGTTAAAGAGTTTAAGGTTTTGTTTTTTTTTTGTCACAAATAACACAAAATAAAGTTTTGTTATTATTTACTATTGGTATTATGTATTTAATTACATACTATGTAAAAGGATAAACATAGAAGCACAAAGTATTCATCAAAGTCTATGGCCTTTAGCCTAATGGCAGGCGGTAAATCCACTAAAGGCAGACGATTGTACATCCAGGGATCGAGTCTCATTGCCTGCATTATGCAGGAACTTGGCTAATGGGTCGTCAGTTGTGACCCAATATTGACAAAAAAAAAGTCTATCATTTCTTAAAGGGTCGACAGTCTATTTCCACCCCAAAGTTTCGATATAACAACAAATCAACCTATACTTTAACCATCTGTCTAATTACATCTAAAGTATGCATGCAAAGTCTAATTGCACCAAAAAATAGATAGTAACTATCGAATTCCACACATAATATACGAAATCGGTCTAATTGCACGAATTGCTGGATAATTATGGTTTTGTTGTAAACCAATAATTGGCTACGATTTTAAACAATTAATTATCCAAACCTAAACCAATTTTAGATCCGACCAAATCTCAAATAGACAATGTTTATCCTAACCCACTCAAAATTCGGTTATCAATTTGAGATTTGGTCGGATTTAGATTTGGTTAATTAATGATTTAAGATCATAACCAATTGTTGATTTACAACAAAACCATAATTATCCAGCAACTTGTACAATTAAACTGATTTTGTATACTATGTGTAAAATTCGATAGTCTGGTGCAATTAGACCTTGCATGCATACTTCAGATGTAATTATACAGAGGGTCCAAGTATAAGTTGATCTGTCGTTATATCGAAACTTAAAGGTAGAAATAGCCCGTCGACCGTTTCTTAAAAGTATGATCTTTTTTAGATCTCGGAGGTTGTCTTCACTACTGACAGGTTGTCTTCACTACTGACTACGCAAAGGTTAAGAGGATGATGGAAGACCCAGAAAATGGTCAATTTTTCTCCAATGTACAAAAAATTTCATGAGTGTTAGGGCCTCTTCAGCGTGTTTTCCATCTTTTCACTGTCTTATATTCCTAGATGTCTTTTTTCCAATTCAATTAATTGCTTTGAACTGTATTATCTTATCTACTACCCGTCCTAGTGACTTGTGTGTTGTAGTTCGAAGCCTTTGTCTTCGTAACTTTCCAAAAGCCATCGTATCCATGAGATTGGTAAAAGGAACCCATTCTTTTCCAAATTGGACATGTGGACCGGTTCAAACATTTATTGCGGCCCATATATTGGCCCAAAGTCAAGGTGGCGAAATGCATCTTTTGAGCGCGTTTTTTAATATTGAAATCTTGACAGCAGAAATGAAGTTATAGAACCATATCATCATGATGATTCATGATTCAATATGTCATTATAACAAATATCTTATTTTCTTCATTCAAATCAGTAATGGACCCTCACTTACTTTAGAAAAATATAGAAAAAAATTATACACGACGAATGTGCCTCTAACGTTGACAATAAAAAAAAAGTTCCTGAACAATTGATTGAACAATTGTTTTTTATTTTTGTTTGTTGGGGCGGATTATAATTTGAAACCGCCCGAAACCTTCGGATCCTTCTCTCCAATGGCTTTGATGCGAACGAGGAGCCAATTGACCGTATCTTCATTGGCTCCACCACCTCCTCCTCCTTCTCCGATTCCTAGAGCCAAAGGATCCCGTTCTGCAGCCAGCGAGATTCTCACCGAGATCATTGAAAGATCGGTTCAGGTTCCAGAGCTTACGCTTCCGGAATCTCATTATGGAGGTGAGTCTTGCGGTTCACGTCATTTGATCCCAGCGGAGATTGATTTCCGGTTACTGACGTCAAGGAGAGAAGGTTCGGTTGATCGGTTGGTACGATCGGCGAGGGAGTTCGGGGCGTTTCGTGTAAGCTACCATGGAATATCAAGCGAAGAGCTAAGGTCTCTTGTGAGAGAATCGGGTCGGGTTTTCGGAGTTTTGGAAGGAAGAGACACCGGGTTTCATCGGAGTGTTGTCGGAAACCGAGATGAGATCGTTTGGGTTCGGTCGTGGAAAGAACGCATGGAGTGGGCGCGCGAGTATATCGGACCCGAACGATATCGCTGCTTCAGGTATTGGGCCGTTAATGGGCAGCTAATGGGCTTTTCACTTTGTAGAAATTTTGGATCCAGTTGTTTGAATCTTTAATTTGTTGCAGCCAAGAAATGGAGAATGTAGCTGATAAGCTTGAGGCGATAGCGAGAAAACTAGGGCAAATAATGGTAGAGAACTCAAAGAGACAAAGTGATAAGAGAATACAAAGAGGAGAATCTGTTCTTAGTGTTTACAGGTATAATCATGAAAACGTAACGGAGCAAAGTCCTCCTTTGCCTAAAGAGAAGACCGATGAAATGCAACAGTATACACTTAGCCTTCACATTCCGGCTAAGAACTGCGAGTTCCGTGTCAATTCAGGGAAAGGTCCACTTTCTTTCCATGCCGATCCCGACACTATCCTTGTCACTTTTGGTCGCCAGCTTGAGGTATGTGTATCAACACTATTATATGAAATTAAAAATATATTATAGGATTTTGTGCAATTTTACTCCTGTCTCTTAAAAAATGTAAATCAAACTTCTAAATTAAAAATAATATGCAGTATAATTTTTCATCAAAACGAAAATTTCGTTAAAAACAATGTAAAATATCGTATTAAAAATTTTATAATCTAATATATATGACTGTAAAAAATCTTTGAAATTTGGCGTAGAACTATAAATATTATTTTCCATTTTGTAGTTTAATTTGTATTTTTAAGAGATAGAAGGTCAAAGCTGAGTTGCTCTCAGTCTTGTGTTTAGGATGATCCAACTAATGACACCAAAGTTCGATTCTTACCCGCTGCATTATGGTAACTTAAAAAAGGGATTTTAGGGTAGACTTTAGGCTATGGATCGAGCCTTGTCGATCCAATTGTTGACAAAAAAAAAGAGATAGAAGGTAAAATTGCATAAAGTGTCTAGTGGGAGGGTCTTTTTTGCACAAAACCTAATAGTATATCATCATTCAATTGTATTGCAATCTTGCTATATGAAACTATAGGATTGGAGTTTAGGAGAGTTCAAATGTCGTCAAGGAGAAATCATCTATCATCCAGATGCTTATGGCTCACGAACTTCATTCTCAATAGAGCTCAAGTGCATGTCTCTTTTCTTATCACAAGCTTCTATTGCAAAAGCTTCCAAAATCTTCTCTTTAACCCATCAGATTTTCACTGCATTCCTCATACTTTTCTTCTTCCAATCTTTTTGGAGTTATGGATCGCATATGGCTACTTAGAAATATTCATATATGTATATTTTTGTATGTGTGTGAGGGAGATGCATGCGTAATGCTTGAATCCTGGATAATCGACTGGTATAGTTTGATTGTGTATGTAAAACCGAAACAGAATTATATTTATAAAAGTTAAAGAAAATGAAGAAACGTCCTAATCATACCGACGTTTTTGGTTGAAGTTTGCTTCTTCGTTTTTGTTTTTATTTAATTACTATTTAAAGAAACGAAACCATGATGATGCTTGACAAAGAAGAAACGTTCTAGATTAAGAATTGACGTTGAGTGTGGTTGTGATGGTACGGACGATGTTGATGGCTTACTTATAACCATCAAAGTGTTGAGGACGGTGTCTACTTAAAGCACATATATTTATTCTTAATGACGGTAACAATGAAATAATCAATAATGAGAATGTTGATGACGTATTGTGATTCATTAAAAAATTAAGTTAAAAGATTGATGTTTCCATGAACATAGGGCCGTATTAACACACAATCCTGAAGCCTGCAGGTATATAGCTACAATGGTTTGATGGTGTTTGATCGATTTTTAGATCTTATTGGTGATTTTGTTTGAACAAGAAGACTCGTAGACATGACTTGTCACTTGTACAATGTCATTTTCCACATATATTAAATCATTTAATTAAATTGTAATTAGATAGCAAATACCGTTACGAAAGCTAAATACATTAGGGATCCAATACATTTACATATAATTGGAAACCATGAATGAGTTTTACTATAATGGTTTATTTACTTTGTCGAGTTTTTGCCTTTGTATCTTTTATTAATTTTTGTGTGTGCACAAGACCACCACGTGTAAGGATTAAATTTTGGCCTTTTCAACAATCACAGAGGTACTAACATGATGTTACTTCCACACACAAATGACTTGGATACACGAATAAATTTTAAGAAAACTTAAGCCATTATTAATTAATTTAAAAAATTAATAAAAATTCAGCTATCAAGTAACTCTTGTACGCTGAAATTATCCAAAATCAATTGTTATTATTTTGCCACTCAAATTTAAAGATTATTTATTGACTGGATGATGCTATTGTTTTTGATTAGGTCGCTAAAGTTAGAGATAAACCAATTGATCAATTATAATCGATGGTACGATCCTCAATGGTGGTTGATCTGTTTGTCCACACTAGGCCTGAGCATAATATCCAATACCCAAAAATTCGAACCGAATCCGATCGAAATTTCGGATATCGGGTAGTTCTCGAAACCGAACTATTACCCATTGGATCCATTTTGTTTAGACCCGTGGATACGGGTAATACCCGAACCCAAACCGATACCCAAATGGGTACCTGATTACCCGAACACATATATAAAGTTTAATAATTTTTGAATATTTAAGTATTTTTAGGTATTTTAAGATATTTTTTAGGTACTTGAGTATATTTAAGGTATTTTAAAATAATTTGGATAATTTTGTTTTTTAAAACTGATAGTTTACAAATATTTAAATAGTTTTAAGGTATTTTTAGATTTTTTTGGATATTTCTTTTGGTATTTTTTTGGTTTTAGAATAATTTTTTTCTTTTTTTTTTAAATTTTCGGGTATTACCCGAACCCGATGGGTATTACCCGAACCGAACCCGACCCGAAAAAATAAAATTACACTATTGGGTAATAGAATTATAAACCCAAAAACCCGAACCCGATTGCCCAGGGCTAGTCCACACTTTTAACATTGTATCCAAATAAACGATTCATATGCATATGCAAGAGTTTTTGCTCTTTCGCATGTTACTAAATCTAGTCGCATACTTAAATGCTGGTCCATTTTCACTTTTGATCCTACTCGGTTAAACATTCTTTCTTTTTACCTAGAACATTTGTAAAATATTCTTGACAAATCTTCTTTACTTTTCCCTATCTTTTTTTTTTTGTCAACTCTTTACTTTAATCTATCTAATAGACAATTTTTATATCAAGTATTAATTGATATAAAAGTTGTATTCTCCATATGTCCATGAATCAAAAGAAAAGAACACATAAAAATATTAAAGATTACAAAAGAAAACCAAAACCGGTTACAAAAAATAAAATTTAATATGACTTTATCGTCTGTTTTGAGAAGAACCAAGACGTAACACACCTCTGAACCAAATTAACCACCATTTAAACCGGTAACTGAAGCTTAAACCATCTTCATGATTTCATGAATCCTAACAATGTATTGGAAGTGACGTACATCCACGTTGTTTTTATTCAAATTTTTTTGTCAACGATGAAATTTTAATTTGGACTTTCGCTCCTACATAAATAAACTAAGGTTTTGATCCCACCTGGAATTAGAATGTCTTGGTTGACCTGAGAAAATAGCAGATGATTTTAGTATAAAACAACAAGAAAAAGAACATGAACCACACAATCGAAAATATAAATCATGAAAAACTGTTCTTTCAATCTTAATTAACTTTTGGATAAAATGACTCTATCTTTAATCTGGTTGATATTGTAGCAACTATTAGAATTAGTAAAATCGTAAAACTATGGCATTGAAATTGTCGTATGTGATAGTTTCTTTCTTTTATTTGTTTAATAATCCAAAATAAAATACAAAAGTCAAAGATAATTTACAAAATAGTTAACGTGGCAATTTGAGAATTTACAATAAATAGAGGCATCGCGCGCATAAATTTTTTCAATTTGTTTTGTTTTTGTATAGACTGTTTCTATTTTGCTGTTTGTGATTGTCAATGGCCGAAGATTCAAACTCTTCCGATTCAATCATCGTTAACCTCATCGGAGATGATAACAAATCGGCGTTGTTTGGTAAATACGATCTCGGGAAGCTTCTCGGTAGCGGCGCGTTTGCCAAAGTCTATCAAGCGGAAGATGTTCAGACTCGCGAAAGCGTCGCGATCAAAGTCGTGCAGAAGAAGCGTTTAAAAGATGGTCTTACGGCGCACGTTAAGAGAGAAATCTCTGTTATGCGCCGTCTTCGTCATCCTTATGTTGTGCACCTCAACGAAGTTTTGGCTACCAAAACGAAGATCTATTTCGTCATGGAGTTAGCCAAAGGCGGTGAGCTTTTCTCTAGAGTCACGAGTAATCGTTTTACGGAGGGACTTAGTCGGAAATATTTCCGGCAATTGATTTCCGCTGTGAGGTATTGTCACGCAAGAGGAGTTTTCCACCGTGATTTGAAACCGGAGAATCTTCTTCTCGACGAGAATCGTGATCTTAAGGTTTCGGACTTCGGTCTCAGTGCGATGAAGGAGCAGATTCAGCCTGACGGGATGTTACACACTCTTTGTGGAACTCCGGCTTACGTGGCACCGGAGCTTCTCTTGAAGAAAGGATACGACGGTGCTAAGGCGGATATTTGGTCATGCGGCGTCGTTCTGTTCCTCCTCAACGCCGGTTACTTGCCGTTTCGTGATGCAAATTTAATGGGACTCTACCGAAAAATCCACAAGGCTCAATACAAATTACCGGAATGGACGTCTTCAGATCTACGGAGATTACTCCGCCGTCTCTTGGATCCAGATCCACTACAGAGGATCACCGTGGAGGAGATTTTACACGATCCTTGGTTCAACCATGGAGTAGATCCGAATGAAATCATAGGAATTCAAGCCGACGATTACGATTTAGAGGAAAGCGGGAAAAAACTAAACGCCTTCGACATAATTGCATCGGCATCGACCTCTAATCTCGCCGGTCTGTTTAGTAATTTCGTGACACCGGACCACTGCGACCAATTCGTTTCCGACGAGAATCCGGCGGAGATATTGATGAAGGTGGAGGAAGTAGCGAGACAGTTGAATCTGAAAATTGCGAAGAGGAAGGAGAGAGCGATGAAGCTTGAAGGGCCACATGGAATAGCTAATGTCGTAGTCAAAGTTCGCCGGCTAACAGACGAACTTGTGATGGTGGAGATGAAGAACAAGCAAAGAGACGTGGGCTTAGTTTGGGCCGATGCACTTAGGCAAAAACTACGCCGTTTAATTAACCAACCCGCTCATAGGCCTAACAAACCATAAATCAAAATGGTTACCGAACCGAACCGGCTTGAAATTTTTACTCGGAAATTTTCAACATCATCCACTTGTGAGGTTCAACAATTGAACAAGAGAACCGGTTTTTTAATTTTTACAAATTGGTAGAGAGGATTTGAGAAGCATTATGGTTAAGCGGTTCGGTTTACATTGGAGCAGATTGCAACAAGAGAGAGTAATGATGGGATTGGAAGATCTGTCTCTATGTAAATAAAAAATAAATAAACATGACTGAGAAGAAGAAGAAAACAAACCGGGATTCAATTTTTTTTTTCCGGTTCACTTTTTCTTGAGTATCAAAACACAAAATATAATTTGCTTTATTTGTCGGGAAGAATTTGAATAAAACCCTTGACTTTATTTGTATGTGTGACTGTGCGTGTGGGTTTGCAAACTTGGTCCTTTGTTTTTGCTAAAGGACATGCTACACCATTTGAGATTTGTTTGTACTAAGTTATGAATGTTTCATTTATCTATTGCGTATAAATTATATCGAATCAATAAGGTCATTTATTACTTCTTCCATTACTAATCCATGCAAAAGCCAAACAATAATATTTCATATTTAAATAAGAGAATAAAATTCAAATTCACGTCAGACACTTGACTGTTTCATAACTCGACGTGACGCTACCGCCAAGTTCTGTATACTTTCGTGAGGTGGCAAATGCAAGATTTAAAACGAGAAAAATAAATCTAGATTCAAAAACAGGATAAAATAAGCACCTAAAATAAAAATGTCATTTTAAGTATAGTCTTTACGTTGATCGTGTCATTTGAATCTTGTCGTTAGTTGTATTGTAACGGAGTTAAACTTCCATTAACGGGATTCGTGATGTAAAACGACATCGTTTTTAAAACTAAAATATCAAGAATTAAAAACGAGAAAAATATCATAAAAAGTCTTTAAATTCAAAAATATATGCACTTATTTTAAAATTGTCGTTTTAACCATAGTCTTTACGGCAAGTGGCCTTTAGCCTAGTGGCAGACGGTAAGTCCACTAAAGGCAGATGCACTTGCACATTCAGGGATCGAATCATGTTGCCTGCATTATGCAGGAACACGACTAATGGGCTGGCAAGTTACGACACAATGTTGACGAAAAAACCTAGTCTTTATGTTGACCAGGTTACTGAAGTCCTAAAAAACTTAAAACAACATTCAGTTCTCCGTATAGATCTATTTAGATTTGATACTGCATTAATGTCATTGTAGATTTGATACTGCATTAATGTCATTGTAGATTAAAAAATAGATACATTGATATCAAAGAAAGTAAATAATAAACTTTTTTTTTTATATGTTTCTTTAAATCCTTCATTATATAGAGTGTAAATAATAATTGCGGCATTGTGTTGAATGCGGAATCAGATAGAAATTTATTTATGCGAAAACTTGCATAATTACTTAAAATTAATTGGTAACAGTTAAATTGTGATGAATGTCGAATCTGACAAAAAAATAATTTAATAATTGAATTGACAAAATCTAATTCATAGCCAAAGTCTGCCCTAGAATTCCATTCGATTTTTCTTCTGGTAGTGGGTTAAACCCTTGATGCTAGATTCGTATACCAAAAAAAAATATTTTGAACTCGAACTAAGCCGAGAAAGAGCCAAAATAAGTGAAATATAACAATATATGTACACAATTATACATAGTTAATTATTTATTTTATTTTTATGTGGCATCTAGCAAAATTACTTAAAATTAAATGGTAACGACTTAATTCTGCTGAATGTAGAATCTTGTGGAATTTTTTTGTCACCAAATAGATCGACAAATCACGATCCATAGCTAAAGCTCACTCTAACATCCCTCTTAATCTACATCATAGTGTGGAGGGCTCGAACCCTTGATGACAAATTCATATATCAAAGCAATCAAATCTAAATAGATTCAAACGGAGAACTGAATGTTGTTTTAAGTTGTTTTAGGACTTTAGTAGTCTGGTCAACGTAAAGACTATGCTTAAAACGACAATTTTAAAGTGGGTGCTTATTTTGATATGTTTTTGAATTTAGAGACTTTTTATGGCATTTTTCCCGTTTTTAATCATCGACTTTTTAGTTTCAAAACGATGTCATTTTACATAACGACTCCCGTTAACGAAATTTTAACTCCGTTACAATGCAATTAACGGCAGGCTTTAAATGGCACGGTCAACGGAAAGACTATGCTTAAAATGACATAATTATTTTAGATACTTATTTTGTCGCGTTTTTGAATCTAGATGCTTTTTATTATCTTTTTCCCTATTTAAAACTGGAATATCCCATAAAAAATCTTTAAAATAGTACCCACCTAAACGTTAAACATTTTTGTTTTCATAATAAATCTCCAACATGGTTTGTTTAATGATTTTACCACCTAAAATAGTATTTTGTGTGCGAGCTCTCGCAAAACTTCTATTAAAAAATAATTAAAAAATCCAAATTGTGTTGGTCTTACATTACTGTGAAAATATATAAACAAGGAAAGAAAAAAGAGGTGTGCTTTCTCATAATGTTGTTGATAATTTGATATGAGGAAGATAATATGTATGTTGTACCAATTAGCATGGACATATTCCAAATATTGAACCTATGAATCCATTTTCTCTTTTTCTTTTCCTAGAAAATCCTCTTGATATCACAACTTCCACGATAGTCAGGAGGATTGTAGCAAACCATGAAGCATATCGGACAAGTTTCTTTATTTATTTGCCCATTCTTTTTCTTCTTTTTGCTTCACCGGACCAATGTCTCAATCAAAACATTTTGTTTTCTACCGAAATGAAATGGGAAAAAGGAAGCTTGTGAGATAAAAAAAATACTACGAGCACAAGTTGTTTGTGAGAGGGGACTCACACAAATAAGATCAGCATGGGGGAATTAAGACCACATGTCACATGCCACATGATTTACAAATCTGATTAATAAGAAATAAAAAGAATATAATATAAACCTATTAAAATAACACAAATTTGATTATGTCATTTGATATAGTAAGATCATTTAGAAATTATCCATATGATGAGAGCAAATGCCATTAGTTGGAAATTATGCAAAAAATATTGATTTTATCAAATAAATGTCATTAGTTAAAAATTATGTCAATATTGTGTATATTTTATACACCTTATTAATATTTTAGCCTTGTATTTTGCATGATGTATAATCTTTTTAGCAACCATAAATAATAAAAGTAACCTAATTGAAACTAACTAGTAGTTGCTTTTCAATTTAATACTAGCTTTTTATCACAATAAATATTTTATTTGTAACTAAAAGATCTTTTAAAATATTTGCAAATAATCACAGCCAAAAAATTTTGGTTCTGAATTTCCATTTTTCTGGCTTAATGATTTATATGCTCATTTAAGAGAGATTATATATATATATTTAAAAATTAGTTCTACTGTGCTATCGAGAGTGAGGTATAAACTTATTCTTACATTGTGTCATAATTATTGGCTGTTCAAGAGCGAAACTAAGTTGGCTTTGTGGGATATATCAATGTATCTTTTGAAGTAATGTTAGTTCTGGCTGATATAGACAAAAACAAACGAATCATGAACGTATTTACGACAAAAACCTACATACCTTCTCTAGAATTTTCATTGCGTTCATATGAGTTATGAAAAGTCAATTCAAAACCAAGATCTACAAGAGTTTAAGGTTCGTAATATTTATTTAATATCACTTTATTGTAATGATGATTTTAAGGAAATCGAAATCTTGAAAAAAGAGAAACTGGAATATCAAAATAATCATGTTGATCCATTTTGATAGAATAATCCAAAAATAAAAGCGGCGAAGAGCGATGAACCGTGCTCCAGACATCATGGAAGAGAGGAAAATGAAGAAAATAGAAGTTGTTAGGAATTTATGTAAGCTTTTCTTAGTGGATGGTTTCTTTTGTTTACTATTTGTTAAAGCAATGTGAAAAAATAATGTGTAAATTATGAACGACATTATGTATGGAAACATTTGTTAGTTTTCTCACCATAATGTTTAAATGAGAATGAAAAAACCTCTAATGAATAAAACTCTTGTGAGAATAAATATTAGGATGACAACAATTAATATTAGTTGCCATGGGAAGTTAAAGCTAAATTTTCAGTGGATATCTCTCATAGAAATAAAATAAGATTATAAAATAAATTTGATTCAATTATGAGTTTGCAAAATTGAAAATAGTTATTAGTTATTTTCAAAATCAAAATAAGCGCAACATGGATTTATGTTGTGTTTGATATGATTATTACATCATTTTCATGTTTAGCATGAGAATGATTATATTATTAATAGGATGAATTTTTGGAAAACTAACATTAAAGTTGTAAAGGATTAAATCAAATACCATTGTAGTTTAAAAAACAAACATAAAAAAATGACGACTTTATCGAAATAATGAATATTTGATAAGTAATGATCATAGACACTTTATAATATTAAATGTCATTAGTTGAAAACTGTGTCATTTCATATTATAAAGTCATTTGAAAATTATCTATATGACCAGAACAAATGCCATTAGTTGGGGATTATCCAAAAAATGATGGATTTATCAAACAAATAAGTTGAAAATTATGTCAATAATGGCTATGAATGGCTACTAATTTTTGGATTTGATTTCTAGTTTTTGGATTTTAAATTTTAGTTTTTGGATTTAGATTTTGGTTTTTGCATTTTAGTTTTTGTTTTTAAAAACTCTAAAAAGCAAATGTTTTTCCTAGTTTTTACGTGAAAAAAACACTAAAATCATGAATAGTAGAATACAATCTAAAAACAGTTTTAAGTTTTACAAAATCATAATTGGCTAAAAATTGTATTTTTCAAATACAGAAATCAAAAACTAATCAAAAAACTTCTACCAATCAAAGCCAATATGCATATTATGTATTTTAGAATTTTTTTTCCTTTTGTAAGATACAAATGCGAAATAATCAATCTATTGATATTAGAAGACCCAAAAGATCATATTGTGTATATAGTGATATATAATCTTTTTACCAACCTCGAATAATAAAAATAAACTATTTGAAACTAACTAGTAATTTTTTCAGCTTAATACTAGTTTTTTTCTCAAATAAATATTTTATTTGTAGTTGAGATATTTTCTATAACATATGCAAATAATCACAGTCAAAAAATTTTGGTTCTAAATTTCCATATTTTTAACTTAATAATTTATTTGCTCATTTATGAAAGATTACATTAAAAATTAGTTTTTGTGCACTCGTGAATGAGGTATAAACTTATTTTATTCCATCTTCTTACAATTCTTATATTTATTCTCATTTTCATTATTATTTTAATATGAAAATTTAGAGGAAGTTTTTTTTTTTAGTTAGTATTTCCCCTTATTGAACACTATTATAGTAAGAAAACCCTCACTATCTTTTTTCATAATTTTCCTTTTCCTTTCTATGTCTTTTGTTGATTTATATATGTTGTCTTCCATGATTAGAGACAATGATTTTATTTTAAAAAATTAAATTTACATTTTGACAATATTAATTCTCTACATTTTTGGTTATTTGATTTTTTCTCACTAATAATTATTTGCTAATTTTTAATGTTTGTTTGATACTAAATAACATATATATATATATATTATATAATCTACACATTGTCTTTGACTTGAAAATTTAACTATAATCAAATGAATTAAAATGTGAAGAATTGTGAATTTAGTGTGGTGGCAATTGGCAAATGCCAGATTTAAATAAATCTATCATCAATGTGAATTCTAAAGATCCCAAAGCCACCAAATCTCAGACGTTTACGTCTTGGTAGCTCGATCGTGTCTAGTTGTCTTCTTGAGACTTGAGCTAATACATAGAGACAAGAACATGAAATAAATGTTTTCACGGTTTATTTCTCACCTACAACTAGATGTTTTTTTCACAAAACTCTTAAATTTTAATCCAAAAAACTCACAATTTTATGGTCTTAATCTAAATTGTTCTCAGAATAACCAAACGTTTAGCTTTCATTCCTAGGGTTATCTTACATTTGAAAGATATTTCTCTATTTCATTACAATGAAATTTTGCTAAGAATAAAGCAAAAGATAGGAATGGTTGTTTTGAAAATCATATTGGAACAAAAAAGTCAGGAACTGGAAAAATGTTCATAGATCATATTGTCATGTTTATAATATCATATCAAATTATTCATTAGTGTATGCTATATATGTATCGGTTTGACAATAGACTCATATTGTATTGGATTCCGTATGCATTTTTTTTTTGTTTTAAATATATATGTTTCCAACTCAAACTCGATGTTTTCATAGAACAATGACGTATATTTTAATAGCATGTCTTGTAATTTTTTTTTTTTTATTGGAAGAGCCAATAATATATTGAATAGCACATGCTCATTAGCTTTTAAGCACGTCTATCCGAAGACCACAAAAATTAACATTACTTTATATATATAAAAAATCCTCCAACGAGAAAGAAAAACAAATAAACTGTATCCATAAAATATATTATCGAAACTTTAATATGAAGGTAAAACAATTATCAAAAAAAAAAATTAATATGAAGTTTTCTAAACAACCTTTCTTGAGTTTTTGAAGAATAATTCTATTCTTAACACGGAAGATATAAAATCATACTGTACATCAAATTCCTTAAGTCATAATTTGTAAAAGACTAAAAAAATACTACAAATATTCTTCAAAGCAAACCATAATCCAATAATAATCAATATTTTACTCTGACCAATTCAAGACAAAAGATCTGTCTTATGTTTTGTCTTAAAAAACTGTTAGTCAAACTCAAAAAATTTATTATTTCAGTACACCAATGAAAGAGTCAGGCTTCGCTGTCTGTAAGGAAAGAAATGCAAACCACAATTAACTGTTAATCATCACTCCCGCCTCCACGCGCTTTCCTCAAATCCTTTATTTATATAATTAAATCCGAAACCTTAATTCTGTCTTTATAACTGATTTTGGAGTTTTTCTTTTCTTCCAAGTTTGTTATTCCTCAATCCGATTCTTCCCATTTAAAGCTATCTCATTCTGAAAGTTTGAGATCTTTCTACAGATGACGAATCCTGACAATCAGAAACCGGTCGAAGTTGCTGACGTGGAGAAGGCGGAGAAGACGACGACGCCGGCGTCTGGAACGTCGGGGTTTTCTGCGATTACTCAGAGATGGAAGAGAGAAGATTTGATTAAGAAAGCTTCTCCGATTATGAGAGGATTTGGGCTTTTGTTCTCAATCCTTGCATTTATCATTATGGTCTCTAATAAACATGGTCCTGGTAGAAACTTTGATCAGTACGAAGAGTACAGGTTCGAATTCCATTACTCTGTTCTGTAATTAGAAATTGGGTTTGTCGAATTTCTATTAGAATTTTCAGATTTCTTGTTATTTTTTTCCACAGATATGTATTAGCGATTGCGATTATTTCAATAGTCTACACTCTGTGGCAAACATTTTCACATTTCTCGAAAAGGGAATATTTCGATCGTCGAACATCAATTTTGGTTGATTTCTCCGGCGACCAGGTAATGAAGAAGCTGATCAGCAAATGTACTGTTAAGTATTTGTATAAAAATGTTAAGATCTTTGATGTATTAAGTAAAATGTGTTATTGTAATTTTGCAGATAGTAGCGTATCTGCTGATATCAGCTGCATCTTCTGCAATTCCATTGACCAATAGATTCAGAGAAGCTCAAGATAGCATTTTCACTGATTCTTCTGCTGCAGCTATCAGCATGGCTATCTTCGCATTCGTCTCTTTAGCTTTCTCAGCTCTCTTCTCTGGTTACAAACTATCCACTCATTCTTTTATTTGAATCTGCTTAAACCTCAGTCTACAGTATTGTTCTTCAACAGTTTATACAATCTATGCAATACGTGTAAATGTCATTCTTTCTGATAAGGGGTCTGGGACTGTGTGTGTGATTGTGTGTTCTTCTCTGATTCATTATACAAAGTGAAAAGATGTAAAAATTTGGTTGGCTTTATTCCGCGTTTCTACTTCTATGGTACAAACTTTTAACATATTACAGGCTTATGGAAAACAAATGAAAAAATTTCTCTATCGACTATTAGACTATTATATAGTCTGTCTTACTATCTGCAGGATTCACTAGTCTGTGGTAATCCTTTTCTGGCAGAAATGTACAAAAGGAAAAACAGATTCCTTCAGGACAAAAACGAATCAAAGAACGATGTCTCCTCGTTTGGTTCTTCCTTTGCTCTAGAGAACCCACCACTAGCAAAGTGTTGTTGTGTTTGAAGGTGGTTGTTGTTGTTGTTGTTATTATTGTTCATAGCGTAACCAAAAGTTCCAGCATTAGTGTTGTTGTTGTGCAGCATCTGAAGTGTATATGGTGCTTGAGAAGTAGTGTAATTAGAGTGACCAGCAATAGCAGCTGGTCTAATTGGGACTGCAGAAGAATCCTGTGCTGGTCTGTTTGTGGCGTAACCACTACCACGAGCTGCAGGTACGTCGTGGTTATGTTTCCCTTCGTAGGTTGTGATTACTGCTCTCATATCGTGTGATGCCCTTTCCACATGTTTCCTCACTGGACAACCGCTGGTTGTGCACTTGTAGTAGCTTCTGTTAGATTCATCATGTAAACAAAAATGTCAGATTCTGAAGTTCCTAATTGTGATTATGAAGAAGCAGAGATGTTTATGTTATTACCTTGGATTTGGGTTCCCCTTAACGACCTTCTGACCGTATTTTCTCCACCTGTAACCGTCGTCAAGAATGTCGATATCACTTGTTGTCTGCACTACAATCCTTGGCTCTCTCACTGTCTTGCTTACTCCACCATTACCACCATTTGTTTCATTTTCTCCTTTCCTGATATCACAAAAAACAAACATATAAGAACGTTTATATTCAATATTGTTCAAAGCATAGGCGAATATATGAAGAATGATGATGATCTGTACCATCTTTTTGCTTCAGGTTCACTTCCACAATCTTCTTCGTCTCTGCTAACAATAGATGAGCCTTGTTCAAAGTCATCATCTCCAACAGAATCAGAAGTAGTATTATCATCTTGATGAATCGCAAAGGGGTCAGAGTGATGATGATAGCTATTATTGGAATTAGGTTGATCAGAAGAATTGTGACGATGATGATCCAAGCTGGCATTGTACACAGCTGAATGAAACGTCGAAGAAGAAGAAGACCTTCTAGTGGATTGAGGTTTAGGATGGTTATGGCTTCCTTTATACACAATCTCTGTAATCTGACCTTCCAAAGATCTCTCCACTTTCTTCTTCGTTGGACAATTTGGGAAAGTACACTTATAGTAACTCCGAGGATTCTCACTCCCTTTCACCTGTTTCTGTCCGTACTTTCTCCAGTTATAACCATCTTCTCCTTTCCTTTGTTCCCTTGCATTGTAAGATGAAGCTTGATGACTGTTGTTGTTTGGACGAGCCTCGGTTTGGCTCCATTGATCTGACTGATTCTTCCTCTGTTCTTCCTATAACACAAAAAATGTACAAAGTTCAATTACAATGAAAAAAAAAAACATGAACGAAAAGAAGGATTAAAAGGGACATACCTGAGGTTGGAAGATAGAACTGTTTGTTGTTGTTGTTGTTGTCGGAGCAGAAACTCCTGATGATTGTGTCTGGAATGAGAAATCGAAAAAGTTAATGTTTGTGATGTTGCTGTTGTTGTTTTTCTCTCCCTCAGTTAAAGCTTTCTGGTTGCTTTCGTTTGTGATTAGAGCTCCTGTGGTTGGAGAAGCAATAACCTGCAAAATCACCACCTATTATTATTATTATTATCCTATTAAACTCAAAAATTAGATGTTCCCAATAAAACTAGAGATTTGTTCAGAATTCAAGAAAGAAGAGACAAACAGCAATTATAAAACAAACGTAATTAATAATAGATTCGAGAGTTGACTCTGAAAAACTCTTTTTCTCAGCTGTTGACTTATGACTTTATTACTTCCGATCACGATTCATTTCTAAAAGATGTAAAAATCAATGATCCTTATCAAGATAACAGATTATCAATAGTTGGATTCATCTCAATAAGAAAAAACAGAGAGGCTTACGTTAGCAGAGGAGGAGACAAAAGCAGGAGAATCAAGGAAAACAGAGGGGCTGAAACAAGTGGAAGGAGAAACAAGAGAAGGAGAAATTGAGATTGAAGAAGGAGCAAATGATCTAAACTTAGGGATCTCAAGATCGTCCAAAGATGAAGAAGTTGAAGTTCTTTGAGACCAATTAGTAGCAGAACCACTCATGTTCTGTCTGGTTCTACTATTGTCCATTGTAAGAAGAGAAGAAGCAGCCATACGAAAATTGGTAGTTAATTTTCTTGTAAAATGGAAGACCAATTTCTCAGATATTTATAGAAACTAATAAGAGCTTGGAGAAGGAGGCAAAAGGAAATGAATTCTTGTATTTGTTAGCTCTGTCTGTATAAATAAAACATATTACATTGGCGACTTTTCTAATATTAAATTGGTTTTTTTTTAAGTGTACACAGATGAAAAAATAAAAGTGTAGTTTCTGAGAAGGTGATAAAAAGTTTGACCGTTGAAAATATGATTAGAAGAAGAAGAAGAAGAAGATGGTCAGACCTTGTGGCCTTGACTATCAAACGTTGAACAGATCTTTGAGAGGCGGCTTCACGCTTTCATCATCTTAGGGCTATCTTCTTGCCACGTGTTATCGTTATTGTATTTTTGGATAAAAATAATCAATCAAACATTTGGGAATCTTGGAAAAATTTGTGACTCTTTAGTTGGTAATGGTATACTACAAAAGGTGATTTATTTCTTTGAAGCACTTAAGTGTAAAAATTAGTAGTGAGTAAGATTGAGCTAAACTTCTTAATTAAAGTCGATATTGTGAATCCATGTGCTCATACTTGGTGTTTTTTGTTTATCTTTGTTGGATTTGCATTTAAATACAGAAGTTAATATAGATAGATATTCTTTTGAACAAGTGTATTTAGTTAGGTGGTTAGACGTTCAATTCTATATATTTTCAATCATGTGTGATAGAATTTGAGATTTGAAGGAATTTGAGTTACAAATCATATATGATTTTAATTGTTGAAACAAAATTCTTGTTATTTGCCAAACTTCTGGACTATTAAATAGACAACACTTCGTTTGACAAAAAAAAATTAGATATATTAAAACTTTAAAATTCTTCCGAGTAAAAACAAAATAATGGGATTTTAAATATTTTTGTATGTCACATGTTATTTGCATCATCTATATATATATATAGGTTTATGTCACATTATATATATATATATATATATATACAACAAGAAAATTATAATCTTTAGGGTAATATTTTCTTATAAATTACTCAAATCATGAATTAAACTCTATTGTATCTTGCGTGGGATCTTATGATTGTGACTATTGACCAACTAATCTTTTTTCACAGACACACACACCTATATTTTGCTTTATAAATTAAATGGATATATAACATTCATCGTAAGCAAATATGCATTTTCTTACCAAACCAAAATAAAACGTGAAGTTTTATGTCTCACCTATATTAGCTAAAATAATTATGTCTTGAGAGTAGCTTAATGTATTCTAGTGAATACATTAAAAAAAAAAGTCACATATAAATAGAAATATCTCAAATTACCCATTTTAGTAATTCAAATTTTGAAAAATATTATCAAAAAAAAGACTTCAAAATTAGCCATATTATTTTTGATCCTAAATTTGATATTGAGTACAATATTCGGTTGGAATAATAAGAAACTGGTCGTGGGACACGATGTCTCAAGAGAATACTTTTTTTTGGTTGTTTGCACAGCAGCGTAGGAAAAAAATCGTCAATTGTTTCTTACAGCACCAGAGTTAAAACAACGACTTGAGTCTTTCACAAACTGTACTTAAAACGTCATAGATTTATCTGCTTTACTTGCAAATTGCAAATCTACGCGGTACGACAATTTCAGCCCAAAAAAAGCCCAAAGAGTTAAAAAAGCCTATTATGGTAATACACGTGGGCCATCTATTCGATCAACACGTAAACAGACGTGGCAATGTTTGGTTCCTAATAGTTACATCATCTTTGGCACCAGAAAGTGAGAAATACTTAAAAGATCATCATCTTGGGAACAAACAGTCGAAGTCTCTAATAATGGATCGTGTGAAGACAAGCTGTTTATCAATGGCAGTTTCATTACAGGAAGGGTTTAGCTATGTCAAGGCTTTTTTTGTCGGTCACGTATGTATAAAAAACGACGTCGTTCTGAAGTATTTTTTAGCTGAGAGGATCAGAGACTCAATATGATGGGTCTTGATTATTGATTTCTGATATTTGATTTCGTGTTCCCTATTATTATTCTAACTTTTTGTTCTTTTGGATTTGGAAGACGAAGAGATTGACGGCGAAGAACGAGAAGGATGCTACGGAAGCTCATCTAACGGAGACAAAAATGCAAGTTGATGCAACAGATGAAGCTGAAAACGCCAAAAAAAGACTTCATCATCAATCTTCTTGATTTTATTTTTAAAAGTAAGCACAAATCTATATCTTAATTAATTGTTTTTAAGTCTAATGTTTTATTGTATTTGCGTTTGTAATATATAAAGTAATGATGTTAACGAATCTGTTTTTAATATGTTATGTCATTTTTTTCTCTGCACTTATTTGTCATCCACCTAAAGACTCACAGTCACACAAAACGACAAGACAAATTCGTCCTAACATATTAAAAATTGATCAATATCTAGCCAAAAAAAGAAAAGGGCTAAATAATTTGTTAAATTTATCTCTGGCCCCTTTCAACATATAGTAGTAGCTTCTGCTAGATTCATCGAGTGAAAAGTAACAAAAATGTCGAGATTTTTGGAAGCTCTAGATGTGATTATTGAGTAGCACATAACTTTATGTTATTACCTTGGATTTCTTGGGTGATTCACAGGCAATGTATAGCCGTTTGTTCTCCATCTGTACCCGTCATCATCAAGAATGTCGATATCACTTGTTGTCTGCACTACAATCCTTGGCTCTCTCTTTGTCAAGCTTCTTCGGCCACCATTTCTACCATTTTTGTTGTTCATATTCAAGATTGTTCAAAGAGTAGGCAAATATAGAGGATGATGATGATTAGTACCATCTTTTTGCTTTAGGCTCACTTCCACAATCTTCTTCGTCTTGTACAAACTCATCATCTCTAATAGAAGCAGAAGTAGTATTATCTTCTTGTTGCCTTGCAAAGGGATCAGAGTGATGAAAGCTATTATTGGTCTGAGGTTGATCAGAAGAAGAATGACGATGATGATCAGAGACTCATGTTGTGATGGGTCTTGATTCTTGATTTCTGATTCTTAACTTGGTATTATTGTTCTAGTTTTTTGTTTTGTTTTGGGTTTGGAAGAGAAAGAGATTGACTTCTGCGAAGAACGAGAAGGAAGCTTATCTAACGGAGACAAAATTGGTTTAACTTGGATAAACATTTGTTATACAAAGGAATCTTCTCAAAGTGAAAAATATGTTTCTAATTCGGTAGAGATGAAATGTGTAAAGTATTACTGCGAACGTAACAGTAGAGAATGAGAGTAACGTCAATATCCAGAAATCCTGAAATCACAATCCAAACAAACGTAATGGAAGACTTATCTTTGATTATATAAGATCCTTAAATGTAAAAGTTGAAGTTATTTACCTTTGGATTGGATACAATGATACCCAATAAATATGCCATCAAGTCAAGAGCTGATTGTAACGAGTTCTGAACACCTCCAACTACACAACGGTCAGATTCTGAAACCAGATCCTAAATAAGACCGAAACATTTACCAAAAGGTTCTTAAGACTTCACATAAAACAAACTTATTAGATATAACTTAAAGGTATGTTGTAATATACCTGCATTTGTTGGATGACAGCAAGATCAAACATCCATAATCCAAGCCTTGAAGCAGCAACTCCAGCCATTAGCATGTATGATGCTATCTTATCCTTATTAACCCAAATCGATCCAACGCACACCAATAGGCAGCTCCACTACGGAAGCAAGGACCAGAGGCCGGTTCTCAGACGAATCAAAACTTGGTCCATTAACTGTTTCAAATGGATGATGATGTTTCAAGTTGATATTACCTGAGACCATAAGGACCAGAGGCCGGTTCTTAGCGTTGAGAGACGGGATTGCATTACAGGATACAGAAATGTAGCTGCTAGTCCAACTGTTGCACTTATTCCTCTGCCTATACCGATGATATATGTAGGTATACCTTCCCACTGTAATGTAGCAGTCATCAAAGTTCCAAAGCTGTATCAAGGTGGTAAATAGATCATTGAAAACCATAACAACTATGCAGATGAAATCTGAAACATTAAGAGAGAACCTGAGGACGGTGAAGAATAAGAGTGCTAGAGAAACACCAGGGAGTACAACTTCTTGCTTGTGATAAATTTTCCATGCGCCAACAAAAGAAGACTCTGATATTCTATTCAGTATCTTCAACATTACAGTTTTACGTGGTTGGTTTCCGTGAGAACTCTCCTCTGTTCCCAGGCCAGTAGATTCAGAAACAGTAGCATCTTTTCCTTCTACTGGCTTCTTCTGGGAACGCAAGATCCGTCTCTTATTGCTTTGTGCTATTGCAGGAACACCACTATACACTGAAGTGAATAACCAATATTCGACCCAAGCGGTTATAGTGGCCCAAGCTGCAAACGTGATTGCAGAGGCCTTAAGAGAGACAAAACTGATGATCAGACCTGTAATGACTGGAGACAGTAGCTTAGAGCTCAAATCAATGCCTCTTATAACAGAGTTCATTCTTGTCAATACATCTGGTGGATGACCTTCTGACATAACCACAACCCTGTGATTGCCAAAAATTGAACTTGATCAATGTTTTGGTACTAAGTGTTGCAATCTTTCATTTGTTGCCACTCTAAATCTAACCATTACCAGTCTCGTTCGATCAGAATTGTACCAGCAAGAGTCGAAAGCACCCCAATGGCACCAGCAACATTCGTTAACACAACCAAGATTGCAAACTCTGGAACATTCTGGGACTTGAGATCAGAAACGAGCAACAACTTGATAACTGCTCCACCAGCAACAGTGTAGGAGAGGTTCTGAGACAGGAGCCATAGTCTGAGAACTTTAACATAGTCCATTCCCTCGACCCATTGGCCAACAATGGGGCCAAAAATCGCTGTAGAACCAGATTCAATGGCACCATAAATCGCAGCGAGAAGCAGAGAGTTTGGCCACAAGTAGATCATATACAAAGCAACAGAAAATTCCCATGATCTGCATCACAAAACTCATATTGAATGAAGAAAGTTTTCTTCTTAATGCTTATAAACCAACTCTGAACTAATGATGAAGATTGATGGAAGAACCTAGCACTCCATCTGGCAAGAAAATATCCAATGTAAAGATATATCACGAAACGACGTCGCAAGGCTGGTGGATTCTGTGGCTCTCCTTCTTCACGTTGTTCTTCTTCCTGTTGAACAACCCTCAATTCTGTCTCATTCTCCATTTTCTGCTGAAACATTCCCAAATGTTAAAAATCGATCAAACCAACATTTGCATGCGTCTCAGTGTGTAAAAACTAAGTCTTTTCTCGAAAGAAGATCGATCAAAAACCAGCAACTTAAGAATTCCGATATAAACAATAAGCATTAACATAGGAATGAATAAATCGAAAAATTCTCAAAAAAGAGGAAACGCCAATTACTGACTCATCAACCGACGCTTAGAAAATGACGAGCATAAACCTTATTTGAAGCCGCACAGGAGCTTGGGGAATGAATGAGAAACAGAATCAAAGAAGAAATGCAGAATTACTTTATTCAGTATCAGTGATTATCAGTTAACATAATTCCCACTAGAGTCAAAAACGGTACCACTTGTAACGAGTGATTGATAAAATTTCTGGTAATTCTGTCTTTAAAAAAGTTACACATGTATAATCAAATCCCTGAAGTAAGTACAAAAGAGATAAAAACCAAAAAAGTACAAAAGCGAGAGAAGCTTTTGCCGTGTACTCTAATCACATTGTTTCTTATGTGGGTAATCACACAAGGGCAATGTAAACGTCAAACAGTCATTCCATTCTAAATGTATATACTAAAAATCTTGTGTTTCTTAGCCTTTGGGTGCATTATACATTCAGAGTTGAAAAAATGATACATTCAGAGCTGGTTTCATTGATTCCGTAAATAAAACGCTTTTGCCAATCAGAGTTTTTATCATTTGCAATACTCAATCTTAGACTGGCTTCAACTTCTCACAAAAGCTTCGTCATTTCTTTATCAAAGTGTTTCCGGTAATCAATCAATTGGCATTCTGCTATTACTCAGTACCAACATATAAATTGTTGCTTGCCATTATTAGGATTCAGAATTATTTCATAAAGGGAGCTTCTTATGAACTTATTATCTTTACAGCTTGAAGAACCCTTCTATATAACTTTAACTTGGGGAAAAAAGGGACAACGTAACACCTTAAAACCCTTTTCATTGCTAAGATCATACAATAACGACAAAGGATTTTACCAATACAAAAACGAAGAAAGAAAAACTAGAGCAATTGAGCTACAAAAAGATCTAGCAAGCTTTAAATAAGCTGCACTGAGACAAGATAATGAAACTTGGAACGTCGAAGATGGAGAGGTTACAATTACAAGAACAAGATCTTTCCAATGATGATATACTACTCAGACTCTGAATCTGAATCACTTGCGTTGTAACCTGATATATCAGAAAAACAAAAGGTTATAATCAAAAGCTAAAAGAAGCTTCTGTTGCTTGACTTGTAATAATAAAAAGAGAGACCTGGTCGTTTATCTTTCACTTTCCACACTGAAGAACGAACTCTTGATGCTTTCGTAATCCAAAGTTTCCCCTAATGATAAAGAAAAACAGAACTGAATCCACTTCCAAAATTCTAAAAATTGCAATTCAACCTCATGAATTAGAGGTTTTAAATCAACAAAAGTGAAAACCCTAAACTGTAGTTGATGAGATAAAAGGGATAAAGGCAAAAACCTTTCGAGCATCCTTAGGGACTCCATAGCCAGAGTAATACATCTGACCCAATAAAACCTGCATAGTGATGTTTCCAGCTTTAGCTTCTTCAAGAGTATCTTTGAACCATCGCTTCGCACAATCCGATACCACCGAGGAAAGAGGGACGTAACGGGGACTACTATCACTGGTAGTGGCTGAAGAATCTTTGTCGGGACTTTCCATGGCTTTTGAGGAAATGGGTCGGATCAGTTTTGAGGATTTGATGAACCCAGCTAGTGAAGCCGACGCTCCTCTGAGCCCTGTTTTGATGGGAATTGATTTTCCCATTTTTATTTATATACAAAAAGAAAAAAAAGATAATTAAAAGGAAGAAGAGGAGAATTCGATCTCTTCTGATTCGGTTTGGTTAAATTTGTCAATCTGATTTTTCTTGCTTCCGTCAGCGGAAATTTGGAATTTCTAGTGCCCAAGGATCCGGTTTACGGTTTGCTAATTTTGATTTTACAGTTTGTATTGGTTTAGTTTCCACGATACTTTTTTTTTTTGATGTTTGTTTTTAAAAATGTAAAAGTTATTCTTTTATCTTTGAGTTCTCAAATCATTATCAGAGAATCTCTAGCAGGGAGAAACCTGGTTTCTCGTCAATATAATATATTAATTTTTGGTAAAAATTAGTTTAAGAACTCTATACTCATTTTGGTTTTCTCTCATCAATATAATATTGATAAATAATATTTATATATAACTTTTATAATATATTTTTAGATTTTTAAAATTCCATCATTTTACTATGATTTTTGTGTTTTAACTCAAAAAATAATTTTAATAATATTTTAATTAAATTCAATTTTGCTAATTAAATATAATATTAATATATGATTTAAACTTATCCATAATGGATCTCGTTAAATAGATAATTTTATTTTATAATTTATAGAAAACAAAAAATAGAAAATAAAAATATAAATGATTATTTTCATTTCCATGAGAGAGAATTTTGAGATGTTCTCAAAGATTCTCAAATGAGAACCGATTCTTTTTTTTTTATTAAAATAATTTTTTTTCATTTTTGATTTATTTAATGGATGAGAAACCCATTGAAAAACCCCCAATGCAGATGGTCTTATATTCTAGAGTCGTGACGAATAAATCTCTGAAATAATCAAATACCCACTTCTGCTATTTCTTCTTACCAACTCACATTGTGTGAATTCGTTTCTTTACTTGATAACTTTGGGAGAAGTGATGTTTGGGAACATTTTGTTCGGTGTCTTCTATTCATAATGACATACACATTTACACACACAATGAGATTAAACAAATCTAATTCTCATAATATTCATTAATCTCACTTATTAGAACATTCCATTATACAGACAAAAATAATATTATATTTCCTAACAGTCCACTTATAGTTCTAGAACACTCTAGAACATCATATCCTAACATTACTCCTCAAGTTGGAGTGTGTGAGGCGCAGACTCCTAAGTTGGACAATCTTGTACATCTTCTTGCACATTAAGACAATCACCTGCAAGGTACTTGATGTAACTAGGAAAAAAAACAGGATAGACATAGTGTGTAATGCTGACTTGCTTTCATATTCCACTGGAGTGTCTAATATCACGCCAAGATTAGGTAACATTCTCGCAACTAACTTCACTTTTGTTAAACCAACAACACATACCTTGTTTTCCACCGAGAAACATCTACAGAGAATGTCTACTACTTATGAGACTCAAACAAACACAAACACAACTGTCGAATGAACACTTTGTTCAACAGACAATTAGAGATTCAATTGACGATAAACACCCAAAAAAATACAAACCTTGCTCTGATACCATGTAAACTTTGGGAGGGATGATGTTAGAGATTCTGTCATGTCTTCTATTCATAATGACACACATATTTATACATACACGGTATGATTAGATAAACCCTAATTCACACAATATTCATCAATCTCACTTATGGAAACATTCCATTACACAGACATAGGAAATATTATATTTCTCTAAACAACCCATTTATGGTTCTAGAACATTCTAGAACCTCACATCCTAACACCTCCTTGCCTTCGTTTTCCCGTAAAGATAAAACTGAGTTTTTTTTTAATCCGCTATCATATCTGCCTGAATGATATCCCCATTCTCATTACGAGTCACAAACAAGGTCAATGATGTTTCACCACTCGTTAAAACTTTCCAAAAAGAAACAGTTGTCTCATCCGCGCTAATGCTTACAATTATACATCCATCAACATAAATTGAAGTCTCTCTAACCGATGCTTTTGAATGAGCATCCTTGACCTTGATAATGAGCATCCACAATATTTTATTTACAAAGACAAATGAATACATGCTCTAAAATATGGTATTTATAAATATATGTTATCTAAAAAATTATTTACTCTCAACAAAAAGAAAATCATTTACTCTCAAAAAAAAAAATCATTGTTTACAACATCATCTTCTTATACTTGGATAATTTCTTAGAGAAATTAATATATGTTGATTCAGATTTCATATGTATTTTATAGCAATGATATTTTACTCCATCACGAAATTTGAGACATTTTTGTATAAATGTTAACATAATAGAATATAATTTTCATGCTAAACATATAGAAAAAGGATATTCTAACTATATCAAACACAACTTAAATCCATGTTATGATAATTTGATTAATCATTTTCAGTATTTCAAACACATAATTGAATCAACTAACACATAACATATCTAGTTTTACCTAATCATATAGATTTTATTAAAAAACTATATAGACAATGTCGAACAAAATTTGGACACTACTTTCTATACATCTTTGAGATGAATAGTCGTTTGTAATTTATAAAAGATTTGAGGATTATTGGATTGAGATTTAGAATTAGGGCTTATGATTTATAATAAAGTTGTCATGTAAAAATATTAAATATTTTCAAGAAAATTTTTATTTTGTATGAAGCAGAAACTAAATACAACTTAATTGTTGAGTGTATTAAAAAATTTGTTAGATAATTCATTAAATAATTGTTTCTAATATCTCTAAACAGGTTTTTATTGTGAAAATTTTTCAGTTTGAAGCCGCTCTTTACAACAACTAAAATCTATATCAATTAATTTTGTGTTTATGATTTCAATTGTTGGTTCTAAGAAAGAGAACGATCATAACATTTATGCGTATTGGAATCTGAATAGAATAATGGGTTGACATTGATATTTGTTATCACAAAAGACACACATACAATGGACTGAAAAGACATTACAAAGAATATCCTATGAAAGGAGAAAAATAATAAGAACAAATTATTCGACATGATTTCTGTAAAATTTAATGCAAATTTCGGAATTATCTACTTACAACATACACACACCTATAAAACAGTATACAATATACATACATACATTCATCCATTCATATATATAAGCGATGACAGCAAGTATTTTGATGTTACGTTTAAAATTGACATTGTATAACCTACCTGACTCAAGCGCTTTTGCGCACTCATCAAACAACAACCACAGTGCGAAACAAGTTGTGTAGCTAGATTCAAGAATCACTCCAACTATCTGAATCTTCGTCCTCGTCGCTACCAGCCATTGCCTACACCAATGTCACACCGGTTTAAAAGTGTGTGCGATAAAGAAAAGTGTAATCTTATTTAAACTATGATCAGGCTAATAACTACTATATGTTTCCTCTTAAGAAGCTGCATTGGATCCAATCTTTATATTATGTGAGACTAAATTCCTGAGAGTTGTTTTTGATTCATCTAAAATCGAAATGCAAGAGACCACAAAAGGGGGAAATTTTTGGAAAACAATTCCTATCTGAAAAGAGAGTCACAGACCTGGCGTATGGTGTTTGCTTTCTCTAATATTGCAGCTACCCTTATGTTGGTTTTAGGACCAGTTTGGATGCTGGGTCGTGTCGCTGTTGCAGGCTTCAGATTGACCGACTGCATAAACCAAAAAGGTCATAAAACTCTAAATCTAAACTTCTGATAATTATAACAACATTCCATAAAGCATTTGGGAGTAGTTTACATGATCAATACAGAAACATTTAGATAGAGTGCATTAGCCAGAGGCAAAAGACAAAAATTGCCACGACTAATTACTAATAAAGAACAAGAAAAGAAGAAAAGTGGGTGCTACCTTGTTTCTTATTTGTGCAAGCAACGAATCTTTGTCATCTTGCTTTGATTTGATTGGTGGTTGGACCATCTCAGAGACTTTCTTCATCTGGTAAACCATCAGAGCAAGTGATTAGACACATGTTTAGCAAAGGCGTAGTATTGCAGACAAAATGTAATGTTTACCGTGCGTCTGTCATGAGCTGCAACTGCATCCACAAGCGGACTTCTTGGCCGAGGAAGCCTAACTGTGGGGACCACTTCTGGCTTATTTGTGTCCAAGGTAGGTGCAACAGAGAATGCACTGACAGGCCACATAGCATCTCCAACTGAAACAGGAATTATTTTCTTAACTGATGAGTTTGATGACTCTGCCGTTTCTGCATTTGAAGCATCAGGAACCCAATGATCCTGCTCTTCTACCTTTGTTGATTGGATTGGCGTCAAGGCTTTGATTTCTCGACAGTTGTGATGATCACTTGAGCTTTGTGAAACATGCGCATCTGTGTGGTCCTCGATATCATCGGGTTTCGTTGATAGATCCTGAGGCAACTGCAATGCCAACTCTTGTGTATGAATGAGCTCGTGGTTCTTAGCTGCATTGTCAGCTGAAAGATTGTTCTCTTCAAAACCAAAGTCCTCTGTACACCTCAGATTAGGTACTGTAGCAAGCTCAGAATTGTCGAATTGACTATTTGAATCTGTGCCAATAGTAGGGAACTGAATGAATGATTGCTGCGACATTTCTGAAGCATCGTTCACAAACCCTGCAGGAAGCTGTTCTGAATTGTCACTTCCTAAAGACACAGACAGATCTGATGGTTTAGACTCAGTTTGAACATTCAAGCCTGAACCAATGTGTGGTCCTGCGAACGGACCAGGGTTACTGGTTTCGATGGATTCCCCCATGAAAGTAGGAAAAGAATGGGGAGCCTTCCCGATTCGCCATTGCATAGGAGGAAGGGGAGGCAACGGTGGCATGTCCTCCTGAATGGGTGGAGTAATCTCAGGGATCAAACCAAAGCTGGGAAAAGTAGAATTCAGATTCAAATCTTGTTTAGGAATGTTCAAATCTGTACTTGCTGATTGTGGTACAAACTCTATTCCCCCTGAAACATTTGACTGCGGCAATTCATCATCTACAAATGCATTGCTTGCACAAGGTGTTTGCATTTTATCTGTCTGCTCAATAGTCACACTCTCTAACAGGTTCAGATTATTCATTGGTAAGGAATTTATGCAATTATCTACATGAATGCTCTTACAAGGAGATTTGGTTTCTGTATCTCTGTCAATTTGATCCAGAGATGGCATGGGGCTTTGATCCAGAGATGGCATGGGGCTTTGATCCAGGTCATTGTTATCTAGGGCAGCACCCAGACCTTCTGAAGACACTTCCAGTGGGATTTTCTGCAGTTTTATGTCTGACTCTTGATTATTTTCTGCTGGTAGTTTACTGTCAGACTTCACAACTGTATCATCACTAATCTCTTTACCTTCAGAAGATGATCGATACTTATTGGTCGAAAACCAAGGCAGAGAAGATGTCGAAGTAGTAGATGATAGGCTAATGGCACGATCAACATTACCACTGGAGGTATCAGCGTGATTATCAGGCACAGAAGAATCTGTTTTCGGGACAATATCTGTGGCTGCGTTGTCCAACCCTGGAAGGTCAGAATCTTCATCAAATTTGCTACATGTAGGTGAAGCATCTCCTATCAATTTCTCTCCTCCCATGTTAACATCAGAAGTCACACTACCGTCAACTTCAGCAGGCATGGACAATCCTTTCTCTAGTGTGTCTTCATGGGTTTCTGAAATAGATACATCAGCAACTGAATTTTGATAACTAACATCAGCAACTGAACTTTGAGAATCAACGCCAGTGACTGAGTTTTGAGAATCAACGCCAGCAATTGCATTAGTCAATGTAACACAATCAGTTTCATCATCCACAGTATCGTTTAAGTGAATTTTACCAGCTGTACTAGGACCAGAGTCTTTAGAGGGTGAAACTTCCACCCCCATCCCAACTGAGCAAGGTAACAATGTTGCTGTTAGGTTACTACCATCACAGCTTTTAGCATCGCTACCTGAGTTAGCAAAAAGTTCAGAACAAGCAACTATAGAGTTTGTCTCAGTATCATCATTTGCGACAGGTAACTGTTGACCTGTCTTACTATCAACAAACACTTGACGACTAATGCCTGAGTTTACTAAATTTGGAGAGTAATCAACCACATGGTTTTTCTTAATGGTAGTACTGCACCTGCTTCCTTCAGAAGTTGAACTAATTGATGAAGTTTCTGAAGGGACGTTAAACTTTTTACCATCAGAAGATGCAAAAAGATGTGAAGAATCGACTGGATCCACCATGCTACCATCATTTCCCTTCTTAATTAGATCAAGCTCTGGAGGACTGTCAACAACTTTTGGTACGAAAGATTGAACAGCCAGTGCACACAATTCAGAATTCTGAGAGACTGGCCTTGGACTTGAACATGTATCATTTGAACTAACTGAAGTCTGTCCATCTACATTTCTGCTATTAACTGATTCTTGAACATTAAAATCATGAGAAACTTCGTTGCCTTCAGGAGTTATGTGAGACATGGAATCCACCAGCTCACTCTTAAGGCTAGACGTAGAAACCACCGGCTCACTCTTAAGACTAGAAGTAGAAGGTGCACATCGAGACAGTTTCTCTCCATCAGATTGATCATCGATGGATATGCTTGCAGTGTCAGAGTAAGAACAACTAGTGCTTCGTTTTCCAGACGAGCTTCGACCATTTTCAGACACTGGTGGGTTTCCATTTGAATGAGAAAACGAAAATTGAGGAGGGTCATCCATCCTCTCTTCACCCACATCAGAAAATGTACGATGGCTTCCATTCTTCGAAGAACCTGATTTATTCTTAGGTCTACACTCATCGTCTGTTTCTGTTTCCGACTCCATGGTGGCTGGTGCGTCCACATAATTGTCAGCCTCACTGGTTAAATCTTCAGAATAACTCCTATGTTGAAGAAATCCTGGCTTTCCATTAAAATTACCCAGTGAATCCTTTGTAATAGTTCTACCAGGGACCTCGTTGTGAGTAGATACAAGCACTGTCTCTATGTCTTTTTCAATAAAACCTCCATTTACGTTAATATTTGCCACATTTTCCTGCTCATTTGGTAATGGAACCTCTGATCTGCTTCCTCTGTCAGACTTTTCCAGAGCACCCACCATACTTATTTCAGGTATATCAGTTACAATGTCTCTAGTACTATCCATATTCCATGACAACAAACCGGGTTTTGAAGTAATTTTATCATCTTTTTTGTCATCGACACGTGTCTGCACAAATTTCTCCATGTAACTTTCCCCTGATTTCGAAATAAGGGAATACCCATCCAGCTTCCTAGTTTTTAACTTCACAACTCGTGCTGGATCTGAATGACGAGCCTCTAAATGCTCCTCCAAAAATAATTCATGCAATCTGTGCCAGTTGAATGATATGTAGCAACCATCATCACTCACAGTTAAATTTAAACATAGGAACAGAGGGAAATAACAGAAATGACAACCATACAAGAAGTAAAACAGATAATACCCACTTGGCATGTGATGTTAGAGCATTTTCGGGTGTTCCTCCATTCCTCCATTGAGATGCTCTCCTCTGCAAGAGATTCGAATGAAAAACTATGAGAAGTGCACAGCCGAAGATAAGATACACATATAAAACACCAATTGCATTGATATGATAACCTAACCATCATCGGACCTGTCTAAATTTCATGGTAAGCTATAAAGTACATAAGAGTTTCTACTTCTTCAGCAAAACTAAAACCAAGAAGGATCACATTGCAATCCACAAGCTACAACCAGAACTAAAAAGCTCCCTCTTTTGGCAGTGCTATTACCTTTGCTTTCTGTGATTTCTTCTCTCTCTGAATATCATCCCATGTTTCTTCATATGAAGAAGTTTCGAGCCTAACAAATGATGGATCAGTGTAGCGTTTCAAGCATGCCCCAGCTCCCGATATATCAAATCTAATAACAAAACCAATTTAAATACGTTATATCCTCAGATATCACAAAGGACTAAAGGAGAGATATAATCAAAAAAGGTATATAATACTTGTCCAGAAGAAATAGCCTTGGTGGACCTCTGCATTCCTCATAAGAATCCATTACACATCGAGGTAAGTCACCACGTGTAATCACACTCTGATACAGTTGTAGATTTGGATGCCATTCCATGCCTGAAATCGAGTTATAATCATCTGAAATAATCCAACAACATAGATCATGAATGTTCATAAGAAAAACAATTTGTCCCAACCTTTATTAGAGAAAAACGGTGAATGATCGGTCTGGCACAGTAATGCCTTTTCTACGGAGGGGAATTCTACTTCCAGCTGTTGTACACGAGCCATTAGACCGTGGCTTCTAGAAGCCGTTGCCATTACTTCTTCGTGCAAGTCATGGAACATCTCAGCAGCAAACCTTCCTCACAACAACAAATAACATAAAATAAGTCAAAATAATTCATCAATTTCTCACTTTAACAACCAAATTAAAACCCCTCAGATTAGTCAAACAAGTCTTGTGGGTCGAGAAAAATGGATTCCAAAACTCCAAATTCGCTGCGATTAGAGGTCAATTACATGAATTCCCAAGCACTAAAGGAAGAAAATGCAAGTGGAGATTAAAAAACTTACTCAGCGAGATCACCAAGTTGACGCAAAATGCCTACGAGACCAGCCATGGCGACTCCTTCAAGGAGAGCTTCAGGGTCATCTTTATCAGCGGCTTGGTACAGATCCGGATCTGCTAATCCGTACTCGTTCCGAGACTGGTACCTCGTCAACGGCATTGTTGAGCTTCTGATCAGCTCCCTGATACACTTGTTGAATGGAAGAACTTTACAACGAAAATCTACTTATCTGCACCTCTCAATTAATCTCTCTCCATTGAATTAGTGACCGTCCACATCAGAAATGTGACGCAATCACTATATGTCTGATACCCAAACGGACTTTCTGTGCATTCGAGACGGCGGATATTAAGGGCCACGGGCACAGATAGAGAGCGCCTAACTGAGAAATTACCTGAAACACCCCTTAAAATGTTACCTACAATATACTCAATTAAAAATGGGAAAAAATGTTAATTTAACACTAAACTTACCGAACAAATAAAATTAAACCTTGAACTCCGGCAATGATTTATTAAACTTTAAAGTTTTCATTGACTTCTAATTAAACTTTTAACTTTAAGTTGACTAAGCCAATTGAACCCCAATGAAAAACTCAAATCGAAAATTTCTTTAAATTCGAAAGCTAAATCGATTTTTGAAAGCTCAAATTCATTTATTTCAAAACAACATTTCAAACAGAAGAATTTGACCTCATTCTTGAAAGAAAAGACAAAATAAGCTTAGGAGTTCTTCAAAAAAAAGATAAAAACTAAATCAAACTTTCAAAAATTGATTTGACTTTCGAATTGAGAGAAATTTTTTATTTGAATTTTTCGTCGGGGTTTAATTGGTTTAGTCAACTTAAAGTTGAGGGTTTAATTAAAAATCTCCAAAAAAGTTGAAGTTTAATAAATTCTTGCCGGAGTTTAGGTTTCAATTTTACTTTTTTGGTCCCGTTAAAAATCATATAGGTTATTGTTAGACATGAACATTTGGACACATATTCGGGTTCGGTTTGTATTGAAAATTTTTGAGTTTTAGGTTTTCGGTTGTATTGAATTATTAATTCAAATATTTTTTTTGGTTGAGTTTGGTTTGGGTGTAAATTAATTTTGAATACTTCTATACAAAATTTTATTAAAATTCAAAATTAATTAAAATTTAATTAAAAAAATTCTAAAAACAATTAAAATTTAAAAGTATTGGATACCATTCAATTATTTATTCGGTTATGGTTAGAGTTTAATTTTTTGAATACAAAAATTTAAAACTCATTCTGGTGTATAATCAATTTCTATTTGATTCCTCTTAATTCAGGTCATTATCAAGTTTATGCCTAGCACTACTTAATTATTTTAAAAACAGATTACTTTGTCTAGGGGTTTTTTTGGAACAGGTTTTGGAACTTTACCAATCTTAACAACCAAATTGACATCTGAACCGACCAAACCATGTAGGGAATATGTAGACCCCCGATTAAAGCTTAAGACTCATTATTAAAGTGGTCAAAACTGTGATTTATTATCGAACCCAGTTTTTAAGAGACCGATGAGTCAGTCTGTTCGAAAGAAAAGGGAGTGAAGAGTCTCTTAGAGTTTACTAAAAGACGTTGGATCGACGAAAGGGGTGATTCGGCTTCTCTCCTCTCACCTTGATATACGTCTTATATAATCGTACTAAAGTAAAGGCAATTCCCATCTGAGCTCCAAGTTCAAGTGTTTTTCTTGAATCCAGTTTTGTTTTTGAGTGAGTTTCACTATTTCAGGTTCAGATATGTCTTATATTCCTCCGCATAAACGACATTCAAAGGATCCTGCCAAACCTTCCCCTATTCCAGATTCTCTTTCTTCTAAATTCAAGAAAAACCTCAACTTTAATAAGAGTTGTAGTGATAAATTCAACCGTATTATATATTCAGGAGATTCTATTTCCAAATGGTTTATTGTTGGTTCAGATGGAATCGAGGATGAGATTCCTTCATCTGCTAAGTTTGCGCCAGTGTCCTCTGATTCTGTTGTAATAAGATATGGAGAAAAGCCTTTGGTACTTGTGAACATCAGTCTTCAAAATGGTAAGTGACTGTTTTTATTTAGTATAGATACTCGTTCTTTCAAGCTTTTATGCAGATCGTTTGTGTCTTTATGCATTATTTGGACAAACTCATCTAGATGCTGAAGTGAACAACACTTGTGATTATTTTGTCTGTGCTATGATTGTTCTTATCAATAGAAGATGCATTATGTCTTTTTCAGTGTTATTTTTGTATGTTTACATTCAGTGAGAATGAATGTTGTAGAAAGTGAAGAAGAGATAAATCAATGGCTTTTAGTAGCAGAGAAGGTTGAGGAGGATCTTGTGTTGGCTTATGAGCGAGCTAAGACTGAAATGAAAGAGCATCATCATGTATTGAGATTAGTTGCTAGGTTTGGTAAAATTCTCTTCTATGGGTAAGCGATTGTCTCTTCTAGTTCTTACATCTTGTTGTTTACAAAACTTTCTCTTTTGTCTAACATATACAACATAATAACACAGATGTCAAGCTGATCCTGTGGCTGAATCTTCCAGTAGAATCTCGAATAAGATGTTCTCAACAGATGTCCCAACTTCTTACTTGCAATACATCAAATCTAAGGTTGTACCAAGCCATGGATTTGGTATTGATTTGGAAAAGGAAAGATACACTGTGAAGGTACATATTTGTTCTCTTAAACCTATCTTTTGATGTCATTTGAATTTAGTATATTTGTCTGGCTTCTATTTTTAGGTCTCTCATTATACTCGTCCCAATGCAAGTATCAACTGCAAATGCATGCTTAAGGAAGATGGACGGCTCAGTATGTACAAGGCAAGTCTCAAGTACTTTTTGTGTGTGAGAATTATTATTCTGTGAATGTTTGATTCGTTCCAAGTAGTGGTGTTACACAATTAAACATCTTTTATCTTATATATTATTTGTGAAGTAATTTTTCACCACATTTAATTTTGATATGGTTGATTACAAAGTTACCCTAACATTAAATTACTAAATTACCTTCGTATTAAATTTTGTTTACTTTTAATATTTAAATAATAATTTAATTTTTTTTGTTATATAGATAATTATATTTATAATTCATAACTAATACTGAAATTTATATTTAAAAAATTAAATTTTGTAATATTAAATAAATTATAATATATAAGATTTATAGATAAAAATTATAAGATTTATATATAAAACATTATATTATATAAGATTTACGAAATTAAATTTAATTACAAAATCCTATATATGATAATATTCGTAATTAAATCTAAATTATAATATATAAGATTCATATAATAAAAATTAAATTTCATAAATCCATATAATTATTGTTTTTATTTAAATTTTTAATTTAATCTTTGATAAATCCTATTCCTATTTGAATATTATCATTGATAAATTCTATTCTTATTTGAATATTTTTCTTCTATATAAAGCATACATTATCAATTGTCAATCCATCATAAACTCTTATTCACCAGAAACATTAATAAAATTTGCAATTTTTTGTTCACAAAGCTTTGTTTATTTTTTTTCTTTTACCATGTCGATCATGAAAAACTTAATTACTCCATTTGTTTTCATCGGAAAAATCAATCCAATATTAGATTGATACAAAATTACGGTGAAAGTTATAAGAGTATGGAGAGAATTCAAATCAATAGAGATGGTTTTGGTCGACGAAAAAGTTAGTTTAAAAAAACTATTATTAAATGTATTTACACCTTAGTTATTATCGATTTAAACTTTAGAGTTGATTAATGTAAGTGGTGGAAATTTATATACTTTCCAAACATAAAAATAACTAAAAAAATAAAAATAAGTGTGACAAAAAGAAAAGTAAAACAATCTTATCTATTACTAGAGCAGTGATTTTTACCAAAAGGCTTGCGTGTCAACGCCACGTTTAATTTTAACGTGGTTGATTATAAAGTTGTCCTAACTTTAAATTACTAAGTTACCCTTAACATTAAAATAAAATTTATTTTAATATAAATTAATTTAATTTATTTTGATATGAAGATAATAACATAGATTTTCTAAAATATNATAAATTAATTTAATTTATTTTGATATGAAGATAATAACATAGATTTTCTAAAATATTATAAAACATAAAATTATTTTGTGTTTGTTTTGATTTAATCTTATTTTTTATAATATAGATAATTACATAAATTACTTAGAGATATTTTATTTTATATATTAAAATTATTTCATTTTAATTTAAATTTTTTAATTCAAAGGTAATATGTTTATTTTAAAAATAATATAATTTTCTCTTAAGTTTTAAAATTATCCGAAAATTAGACAAGAATTTTTTTTTTGATTTAATATTTTACCAATTATTTAAATTTTAATACGATAAAGATAAATATATTTTTTTTATAGTTATCTTAATCATTAATAACTTCTATTTTAATTAGAATATTATATCTTTTTTATATAGAGCAAAAATAACTAATTTCAAAATCATAAATCTTTCATTCACTACAAACATTCATTCAATTTGTAGTATTTTTTTTTTCTTTCACAAAAGTCATTTGTTTATTTTTTATTTATTATTCATGTTGACTATTAAGAACTTACATACTCAATTTATTTTCATCAGAGAAATCAATCCAATATTAGATTACTTAAAATCAGGGTGAAAATTGTGAGATTAGGAAGATCATTCAAAATTAATTGAGATAGTTTTGGTTGACGAAGATGTTAGTTTAAAATGGTGGGTAAATTAAAATAATATGTATTGTAAAATTTTGATTTTTTTAATTTTTTAATTTTATTCCAAAAAACTTGATAATAATATTGAAGAAGCATATTAAAGATAAAAAAATCATAGAAAGATAAACTAATAATATAAATAGTATTTCATAAGTGGATGAAAAAATTTAGGAGTCTATTCAACCATGTGATCATTTAATTTTTCTATATATTATTAGGGGACATGAATCTATGAGGGTGAAAATTATGAAACTATGAAGATCACCCAAATCAATTGAGATAGTTTTGATATACGAATAAGATGGTTTAAAATTGTGTGTAGAGTAAAATAATATGTATTTTCAAATTTTGAATACAAATATTTTAATTTTATTCAAAAAACATGAAACTATTGATTTGTTTATTTGTCAAAGTATAATATAATTTGTTAAATGAAAGGTTAATTAAAGCAATTATTTAATATATTGTTTTAACAAAATTGATAATATATATATTAGATCTTAAAAATTTATATTTATAGAAATTTATTTTTCACATATCCTTAATTTTATCTTTAGTGTTTTTATGCAATATCGATTATTAAAAAGTTGATACATGTATAAGATAATAAACTTTTTAAATTAATTAAATTAAAAATAGGGAAAGTCACCTAGTTGAAGCTTAAATGAACTTTGTAACAGGCCGAGCTAAATCCTGTAAGGCATTTGGTTGTTGATGTGTCCTGCATTCATAAGAATCTTGACATGAGACTAATGGTCTCCGCCAAGAGAAAAATGACAGAACTCAGCGTAAGTTATGTATATATTTTTCTTCATAAGTTGTGTTTCACTTGGACTTGAGTTGTGTGATTTTTCTATATTGTGCAGGAGAAAGAGGAAAGTAACATTAAAGCACTACTGGATTCAGCAACTGTTGATCCAAATGTGAAAGGTGGTTTAAGGTGGCCGCTTGGTAAATCTTCATCTGAAGATGGATACAGAGCATTTGAAGCTTGTCACGTTAAAACTACTGTCTACAAAAACCAAACTCTAAGGCTTAGGGTTAGGGAGACTGATAGATACAATGAGAGGGTCGTAGCAGGAGAAATCAAAAGGGAAGTGACACTGATGCTTAAAGATATGAACACCAAGTTACAGGTAAATAATTGTCCTCTTGTATCATTGAAACCTGAACTAAAGTGTGACTAAATAGTGATTACACTTGTGGTCGGCAGGAGCAAAACATTGAGAGGGGTCGTGTTTTGGAAATGCTTCGAGATGCTCTTGGAACAATGTGGGACTTCTTACATTGCGATGCCTATCTTGTGTAATAAACAACTATATGATGTTGCTGGTGCTCTTGGGCTTCTCTTTTTCTTTCTGCTGTGTTTTGGTACATAACATTTTGGGTTGTGATGGATTGAACTTTTGAAAAAAAAAGTTTCCTTTCATGCATGCGAACATGGTGTGTGCGTATGTTATTGCATACTGAAGTATCCTTTTTCTTAAACTGTCTAATCACATTCTTAAGTTAGGCACTACACTGAAAGATTTCCAATTATCACAGTCAAGTTTGATGGATGTGTTACCTTTGATTAGATTAGGTTTAAAGGTAAGTTTTAGTGCTAGCAGTCAAATAATTGGTGCAAACAATGTTGAACAAACAGAACAACTGTAGTTTCAATGTATATCAAAACTTGAATTATATGCATTTGTAAGATGTCTCTTCTCTTTTGAACATGTCATAAGACCATACCAAATACATCACATTTGCAACTATGTAGGGTTGATCCACAACGCTTAAACTAGGTGTGCTATAAGATCGACTGCTTTATCCATCAAACCTTGATCACATAACCTGCAAATGACTTTCTCAGTTCTTGAACTCTTAACAAACAAGTTCATGTTAAATGCTTCCACCAATAAACTGTGAGCACAAACAACTTCGTCTACCTCGATTAATACACTAATCATAATATCATATGTGTGGCTGTTCCGGTTAACTCCATTCGCTTCCATCTCTTTCCATAGAGTCTTAGCTCGACTCAGATCCCCGGCCTTAACCAATGCCTTAATCACTATGTTATATGTAACTACATTAGGCTTCGAACCTAGCTTGTCCATAGAAGACATCATCTTTATGGCCCCTTCGATATCTTTCTGCTTGCATAAGCCATTGATATACACATTATAGGTATAAACATCAGGTGTCAAACCTAACAAGAGCAACTCATCAAAAAACTTGTCTGCCTTCGAATAATCCTCTTCCGCAATAACGCCTTGCAATACGATTGTATAACAAACAATATCAGGCTCTATTCTATCACATTTCATCTGATTCAGCACACTTACAACTTCTTTTCCCCTTCCCCCTTCAACTAAGAACCTCATTACAACTGTATAATCCCGCGAACCTGGTGAAAACCGAGTCTTTCTCAGATCTTCCACATATCCAATTATATCAAAACATGAAGAATCCTTGTGTTTACATACAGAACCAAGCAACCGAGAGAATAATCTTGGATCAACAATATAACTATCCTCACTCATGTATCTCACTAAATCCGTTGCACAGTCTACCTCACCTATTCTACAGAGAGCATCGATCAATATCTCGAAAGTAGATTCCTCTAACCTTACACCCATTCTACTAGCTTTAAGCAATATCTCAGGCACCAATTCAAGGCTTTTCCTGTTTCTCACAAGACCTAAGAGCAAAGCATTAAGCGTGTAAGCAGTAGGCTCGCATCTGAAATTGGGGATTTTGAAGAAAACGTCAATTGCTTCTTTGATTTTACCGGATAAACCATAAGCAACAATAACATCTCTGAAAATGGATTCAGGAGTATCAAACTTCTCAGAGGTTTCAAGGTGACTGAGAACAGATGAAATATTCTCGAGCTGAGAGGTTTTAGCTAGGGTTTTAATAACAAACTTGTAAGCTTGGGGCGTGGGCTCACAGTTATGGAGTTGAAATGAGTTCCTGAGAGTTTGTATAACACTAACATTCTCTGAAGGTGCGATTAGACTGCTTCTTAGCTCTTCCATGGCATACTTCTGCTTGAGATTTTCATTCCATTTTGTTTTGAACGAAGAGTGAGGAAATTTCTTATATTTTCTGAGGAAATTTGACATTCGGTGCCATGATGAAGATCTTGTCATTTTAATTTGATCGGTAAATTGTACCGTCGAAGTGAATTAGAAGACAGTGATGGGAAGCCATGGAAGAAGACAGTCCATAAAAGCCGAACTAGATTCTTAAGCCCACAATTAGCCCAATTCATGTATCTTCAAAAATACTAAATATGTAATCTAATAGTAGTATTTAATAATTTATATGGAATATAAATTTGTAATTAACTTCACCTATATATTTTTCTATTATGAATATAAGTAGTGGTTTGGACGATTCAGCTAGACTAGATGGCATTTAGGATTCGATTCCTCTCCTCTATGCAGTTGCTAGATTAAATAGAAAATTTATGGGTTGGGCTAGACTTTATTCATCCAATTATTGATATAAAAAAAGAATATAAGTAATAGTGTTACAGATTTAAACATGAATTGTTCAGATGCAACCATCAACTAGACCTCGGAACCCATATGAATATCCGCCTCCACCATGGGCTTCAACATCAGCGAATGCATACTAGACTCCACGGGCTAATGCAAGTGCGTCATACACAGGCACATTGTCTTTAGTCGGAAGATCACTGCAGTAGTCCAACTCATTCCCTACAAGAGCCGGAGATCCTCAGGTCAGTTCAACTGCAAGCAATCCAGGTGCACCTGTAGGACAAAAGCCATTTGTTCCATCGTACAGATTGTTCGAAAATTTAGAAGTGTTTGGAAGCACAGACGGGAAGCATAATAAATCGACGAATAGTACTAATAATTCCCAAAGCTTGTCTGGGTCTCAGGCACAACAGAGTATGATAGGAGGGAGGAAAATGATTTGACAGAATTGGATGCTCCTTAATTTGCGTTGTGAATATAATGGTGTACATTATTTTTTCTCATTCTCATCTTGTTTGATTTTAGAGTTTGGTATGACATACTGGAACACGCTTTAATGAGACCAGTAGATGTGTGTGATTTTTTTTTTTTCTCTTTCTTTTAAGTTATCGTACTAATTCGTCGAGCTATGTAAGCTATTGGTTTGGGTGGGGGAGAGTTTCATGCGAATTAGGAGTGAGGTTCTATTATGATTATTGGATTTCTTTGGGGTCCCCTCGAGTCTAAAGGCTTTATTTGTTCAGCATTCATTATGTAAAGCATAAAATAAACGAAAAACCCCGAACAATTGCAGAGCTAGTATTTATTTTACATGTTATATATAGCTATTACATGTTTATCATCATCACATGTAGATATGTAATTCATTTAACATTTTTCATAAAAATACAATTTGCGTACATGTATATATCCACACACATGGACTGTTTCATATCGCATTCAAAAGCAATCTGACACAAGACATGCATAAACCAAGGATAAGACTGATGTAGGATTTAGTAGAACATTTGGTAGATTTTTCGGAGATTATTATAAATACAGCACAAGATTAAGGGGTATTATTGGATTTAGATTTTAAATTAATGACTTGAAAATAATTAAGACTTTCAAAGTTTTTTACAGCGTATTGAATACTTTTATAAATACTTACATCTAGCAATTTTTCACATACAAAATATTAAATATATTTTATAGTGTGTTTTTTATATAAATTTTATAGAGTATTTTTAAAAAATCATAAATTGTACCAAAATTTTTTCAAACTTGAAGGTATGTCAAATTTTATTACTAATTATTTTATTGTTATTATTATTATTTTTTCAGATTAATTATTCTTGATTTTTCTATTTTTAAGAAATTTTTTTGTTATAGTGAGTGACTTTAAAAATCTCTCATCAAGATACAATCAACAAACCAATAACACAATATTTTAATTCAATGATTTTAGGAGACTCTTTCATGACAAACCAAACCAATAACACAAAACTTTTATACATTTTATGAAATCATGAACCAATAACTCTTGACTTCTAATGATTTGAAAAGAGTTTTACAAATATATAAACTAGAATCTTAATAACTTTTAAATCTTAATAACTTGATTCAATAACACTAGAATCTTAGTAACTTTTAAATCTTTATAACTCCATCGAAGTGCAGAAGAAATGTTTGAAAGGAGATTGAAGATTAAGAAAATATAGTGATTGAGAAGCAACGAGATGTTGGCTCATCAATCATTTGGTTGTTCGTTGCATAATTACAAGCATGCTTCAGCGTAAACTTCATAACCATATTTCATAATACCCATCTATCAATTTCCCTCTTCTTCACATCTTCGACATTGAGTAGTCCATCGCTTCCACGAGATAATCTGTGCCACAAAGATCAATTTGTTATTTTTTCGATAAATTTTCTCACGTCTTTAAGAAATGAAACGGCAACAAACCTGCATCGTCCTTAGTGAAGCAGAGAGGAGGTGTGATTCTAAAAACGTTTCCAAAGTAACCTCCTTTTCCAACCAACACGCCCAGTTCTGTGATACATTCATAATAGACAAATCAGTTTACCTTTTCACTACATGTTTCCACCTCAGACAAGTGTAGAGAAACCAACCTTTCATTTGGTCCATAATGTGCAGAGTCTCAGCGGTTGCAGGAGTCTTGAGGTTGCGGTCACTCACCAGCTCTACTCCAAGCATCAGTCCTCTTCCTCGTACATCCCCGATAACTACATTAAAGAAGTATGAAACACATTGAAAGCGAGTTCAAGAAGAAAATTTATGCAAAGAGAAAAAGAAAGAGAAAGATATATACTTTCGTGTTTCCCTTTCAGGTGATTGAGTTTTTCTTTCAGATAAGATCCAACCATCGATGCATTTTCCTGAAGCTTCTCTTTCTCAATCACGTTCAGAACAGCGAGACCAGCTGTAGTAGACACAGCATTTCCACCAAATGTATTGAAGTAGCATCGGCGAGTCAATACTCCTGCTATCTCTGGAGTTGTTACAACCGCTCCCAGAGGAAAACCATTCCCGATTCCCTATTTTCACACCATAAACCATTAGTCAGAGATTGCAATTAAGTTATATCTTAGATGCAGAATGGCACACAACTCTAACCTTTGCCATGGTTACTATGTCAGGGACGACATTGTGGGCCTCGAATCCCCAGAAATTGCCAGTGCGAGCGAATCCAGACTGAACTTCATCTGCAATGAACAATCCTCCAGCTTTCTTTACAATGTCATAAGCTGCAGACAAGTATCCTGGAGCTAGTTCCACAATCCCTCCAACTCCCTAATCACATTCACTCTTAGTTATGATGTTCTAATCATAATTTTTGAATGAATTTTAACATTAGTCAAACTAGATTACCTGTATAGCTTCACACATAAAACCAGCAATGTGTCCAGTAGTGCCATATTGTATAAGATCTTGTAAATCTCTTGCATACTTCACTCCATCAGAACCAAACACACCTCTATATGGATCCGGATTCAAAGCATGATGAACTCCAGTTTGAACCACATTAAATTTCCACATACTTTGAGCAGTAGCTCCCATAGTTGCAGCTGCATTCCCATGATACCCATTTCGAATCGACACAATATCTTGACATCCAGTGTACAATTTGGCCATCATGAGTGCTAATTCATTAGCCTCAGTTCCTGAATTGGTGAAAAACACCACCTTGAGATGACCAGGGAGTTTAGAAGCTAAAGCCTCAGAGAAATCAGCAATGGCATGATTAAGGTAAAGAACAGTAGGATGCTGAAGTCTCTTGATTTGATTGATCACTGGTCCAATCACATCTGGATGACAATGTCCACAATTCACAACTGCAATTCCAGCAAATGCATCTAAGTATCTCCGACCACTCTCGTCAAACAGATACTGCATCTTCCCATCCACAATATTCAACTGCAAACATTCAGAAACAAAAAAAAAGAAGACAAATTAAAAATAATATTTTATTTTAGTTAGTCAATTTCAAAACCCTTCAACATGACCTCCATTTTTTTTTTTCATTTTCTAAGAGATTCAACATTAGTTTAATAGATTCCATGATCGGTCACAGAGAATATTCGAATCTAAACATCGTAATCTGAGCCAGTTTATACCGATTTAGCTTGTTGTCGATGAGATAATAGATTTCAACTTTTTAATCATTAAAAACTCCAAATGAATATCATCAACACACGATCAAGATCAAAGCTATACAATATACGAATAAAACCACATGCAACACGAAAATGGATCGATAGATACTTATTAGATAGCATAACGATTTTGTTTTCTCTATTTGAATAAAGTGAATTCAAATAACGAGAAATTTACCGGTTTGCGATAGAGGCAAGGCATAGAAGGACTAAGAAACTCCTTCCTTTTCTCAAGGATAACATCAGCAGAAGGACCTTCATATGGAGGCGGAGAGTAATCAAACGGTGGAAGTCTCGCCTGAAACTCATCGGAATCCTTGACGGAAGCAGTAGCTGCCTGAGATGTCGATGAGATAAATCGTCGACAAAAGGAAGCAGAAATGTTCTGTACAGACTTCTTCGCCGTGAATCTCAGCATGATTTTTATTTCTAAGTTATTTTCTTTTTTCCCTCGCCGATGGAAATTAGCAGAGAGAGACAACAACACTGTTTTGATGGTTGGAGAAGAGATAGATAGAGAAAGAGAAATGGCGTTTTACATATATAGAGAGAAGACACTCAATGCCATTGGATCAATGATGACGTGTATACGAAACTCTTATTTTACATTATGGTCCTTGAACTTTGATTTAATTACCAATTACTCTTTTTGTGGCACATGATAAACATTTAAATTCTAAATATTTAACTCCAAAAGAAGTGTAACTTCACAATATTTTTGGAAAATCCAACCTATTAATTTTTAATATATTATTCCTTATTTATTACAGATTTATTTCCTCGATTTGCAAATGACATTATTATTACTAGAAGTAGAACTAACGAATTTTGACCGACATAAATGATATTCAAGTCGCAGAAACTCAATAGACTAGTAGTGGTAATAATCTTTTTCTCACAGTGGAAGTGTTGGAGGTAGATCTCTGATTTTTCTTTGATCTTCAAATATAGAATCGATTTTCAGCTCATTGAGAGAAGACGATTCAACAAGCTTCGTTCTCGGTTTAGCATATCTCGGCTCGGTACAAAATTGGTCTTAAGAGTAATGACGATCTCGGCTAATAAAGAAATTGTACATTGTAACCTAAATGTAAGTATCCTCTATGCATCTTTTATTCACATAATTTTTACTCATCTTCTCCTTTGAATCATTCGATTAGGATCTATAATATTTGTACCAGATCCGGTTAGAATTGGGAGGTAAATTGGAATTTAAGCCCCAATGACAAAACAAAAAAAAAACTAACACTGTAATCAAAAACTAGTAAATATGGAGAAATATTAAAATAAACTATAGAATAAAATTAAAGTAGGACACATTTTTTATTTTGAACGATTTATAAACTATAAAATAAAATTAATTTATGGTTCATAATTGCACTATAGTTCATAACTATGCTTAAGGTATGCTTCACTATTAAATTTTATATAAATTTTAAACAACAAATGTCATGAAGGTATTTTGATCATTTAGCCTCCTTGGCCATTGTTACTTTCTTAATATCACTGGTCTTTTTTTCTATATACTATATTAACTTTAATTTTATGGTTATACAGTTAATTAATTCTTATAGATATAAACTTTATATTACAACTAATTTTTATATTATTGTTTTCATGTTATACAAAATATTGTATATATTATTTTCAATACATGTCAAATACACCTATAAATATCACTAAATATTTCAGTAAAACAATTTAGAAAATATAATGTCAAACACATATATATGTTCAGATTCCCAGTCATTCATTTGTGAGATGCACTAAATTACTATAAGAGGTTTCATAAGCCATTTTGGTTATGATTGCTTTGTGATGACTCAGCTCTTATGGGTCAAGAGTTTTTAATTCGAAACCTTGTTCTTCTTAGTTCTTTGGTTTTTGTAACCTAATAGCTCTCATCTTTTGGATATTACTTTCCCAAGAAAATTATGTGTGCGGGTTGATCATACAACAACCATTATATATTGCGTTAAGATATTACTTATAATAAAATAACCCACATGCTAAATTATTAAGTTGTTTGATCAATACGTTAGAATGTTTTACAAATTAGCACTAGGCTATATTATTTTTTCAAGACTTCCATCGTTTAAATCAAATAGAAGTTAAGAAGAAATTGGTCGATTGAATTCAAAACAGTTTTCATGTAAAATAGTTTACAAGAGCTTACGTATGGGTGTTCCTCAAACTGCAGCTAGCTTTTACTTTAAAGCAAACCCAAGTCCGATTTTTCAGTTATCTCAACACCCAATCAATAGAAGTGTATATGTCTAGGTTTTATTACTATTTTCCTCAATTATTAAGTAATGACATTGACAAGGAATATCATTCATGTCCAGGTTCAATGTATCTTTAATATTTTCTCGTTCAGTTTTCTCAAATCACATTTTCTTTTGCCCTAAAATATGAAAGGATTCTATTCTCCGTGATCCTTAAGTTCAATATAACACCAATAGCCACATAATCATACCAATACCAAGATAATTTGAAAAAAAAATGGGTTCAGATATGTGGTATTTCCCTCCGGTATTTGTGTTCTCGATGCTTGTTCACATAGGAAAGAGTCTTGGACACTATTTGAACATTGATTTCAATAGCTAAATCAATTACGACATGTTATCAGGATGATCCTTTTATATATGTCCTGATTTTCTCAAAACTTGATAATCATTAAGGTTTTTATATAATATATTTTCGACGAAAAAAATATAAAATAAAAAGTAAATATTTAATACAAGTTGTTTCGTAAGCAGAAATATATGAAATTCTTAGTATATTTGGTATAACAGATTTACGTAAGGAGTTAATGCTTAAACATTGTTAATTGTATTTGGTATAATATATACGAAAACAAGTAATGTATTTGGTAAATGGAATGGGTGACACGAGACCTATCACACTGGTCCTACAACACGTCAACATTACTAAGAATCATGATAACTACTAAGTTTAACTCACATGTATCCAAAAGATTGGACATATAATTGTCTTTCTTATTTTCTAAACCATCATCTATCTTAAAGTTAGACATAAACTTGTCTTTCCTTTTCTTATACGTATTTGCTATATAAAATCCATAAATTCAATCATTGAGATTAAATATTAAATTTTGTACGATTATCTAAAGTAAATATGAATATTTAAGCACTTCACTCAAAAAAAAGTAAAAACTTTTAAACAAAAAGTATTAAAATAATAATATAGGAAGTGGTAGAAAACAACTAAGAACCCATTTCTATATGATTGATGAAGCTCCATACCTAACCAATCAACACTTATATAAATACAAAATATGGACGGATCATATGTGTACAGAGAGGCACGTGCGTCCAAGTGAAACATATGCGTAAAATATGTTTCTCGTTTGTCCCAATTTTGAGTCCCAATGAATCACACTATTGTCATCAAATCAATTAATGCGTTGAAATTTATACTTTTTTCAGCTAGATAATTCTCAATTTTCTGACTCGATAAAAGCCCAAATCTGCTTACTTCTACTTAAATTTGGGCTATTATTATTTTTTCGTTTGGGCTTTTTTTTTTTTTACACGAGTCTATTGTCTTTCCTCTAATACATGTCAGAATTTGGAGTGATGTATAAAGGGTTGACGGACTTATTCGACTTCCACATTTTCATATAATTATGGATCTATCCAGCGTATTGATTTCTGTTTGATTGCACCCAAAGTTTGTTGTAACATTCAATTTGAACGTAAGACTGAAATTCATGGATTTTAAGTTGGTTCACGGTTCAATCCTATAACAAACCAATTTTTTCAGTCACATAACCAAACCGTAAAATCTGAGTTCATTCTTCTTGGCCCGTTAAACAATCCACTTTTTGAAAAAACAAATCAAAGAAGAAAAAAAGTCAATTTCTCCGACAAACCCTAAATCGAAGAAGAAAAAAAATTCTATGATCGAGAATGACTAAGGCTTCTTGTCCGCGAACAGGAGGTAGAGTCAAATGTATTCTTATTTGATGTTGGTGTGGTGACTATCAATACAATTTGAAAAACCTGCAACAATTTATAATTTGCAACAAGTTTGAAAACCGGCAACAAATTTGAAAGCCTGCAACAGTTTTGATCCCACTCTCGTGAGATGCTACATATGTCAAAAGTGTTGTGATTAATTCTCCTGATGTCAATAATGTTCCAAGTACATGCTTGATCCCGTTTTAAATAAAGCCAGAAAAAATTGAGCTGAAGCTAACCTTTTGTAAATTCAATGACAACAAAAACAACTGATACGTATTAGCTGCAAGTATTTTTTTGGTCTGCCATCACTAAAGTAATGCATAATCTCTACAAATTGAATACAATGTTAGAGGAGGGTCATTAAGGAACATTGATTATGCAAATGACGTAACAACAATGTTTAAACCGTGAATTAAACAACAAAACGTATAAGAAAAGGGTTTTTCTTATTATACACAAACCATTACAGAGGAACATAAATACTAGTAGAGAAGTAGAGACTAGGTATATTACACATGGACAATTCTATAATTAGCAGATACGCGATAAATATAATTGATCTTGAGTATCCTTTTACATGCCCTCACAAGATGGAAGGGATGAGGTGACTCTAATCTTGAACCGTAAGTCTTTGACTCGAGCTTGAAGTAGAGGGCTTCGTGAGTGCATTAATCTTTGGTATGAACATGTGACACTTTGAGAACACTAGTTTGAACTTGTTCACAGATGAAGTGATAGTCAAGTGCAACATGCTTCATTCGAGAATGGAAGGCTGGGTTAGCACCAAGAAAAGTGGCACCAACATTGTCACAGTGAATGATCAGGATGATGGTAGTTGGACGCCAAGCTCTGTTAGAACATTACATATCCACCGCAGTTTGGACAACGTGTTAGCAACACTCCGATATTCAGCTTCGATGGATGAGCGTGCCACAGTGGACTGTTTCTTTGAACTCCAAGAAATGGGATAATTACCAAGATAGATCACATAGCCGTTTGTCGAGAGATAGTCATTGGGATCTCCTGCCCAATCTGCCTCTGAATATGCATAGAGATGTAAAGGATTATTGATAGAGAAAATGATACTATGAGTTATCATTTCTGCAAGGTATCGGAGGACTCTTTTCGCTGCTTGCCAGTGATCAATCGTGGGTCTATGCATAAATTGTGAAAGTCTATTCACTGCGTAGGATATGTCTGGTCTTGTAAGCGCCAAATATTGTAGACTTCCTATTAAGCGCTTGTATTCAGTGGGCTCAGACAGCGATGTACCAGAGAATAAGTTCAGTTTTGGCGACGAGGCCATTGGTGTTTCAACCGATTTTGAGTCCAACAATGTTGTTTTTGTGGAGGAGATCGATGATGTACTTCTATTGACAGAGATGTAGACCTTTGTCTGTCTGTAAGCTTCGATGCCCAAAAAATAGTTTTAAGTCTTCTGATCTTTCATGGAGAAGTGATCAGCAAGTAATTATAGAATCTGTTGGACAAGATTTTTTTGATTTCCTGTAATTACAATGTCATCAACATAGACAAGGAGGTATACAAAGGACGAACCCTGTTTTAATGTAAACAAAAAAGAGTCTGCCAACGAGTTTTAAAACCCAATCGATGTTAGATATGTCCTTAATTTTGTGTACCAGGCTCGTGGCGCCTGCTTGAGACCATAAATGGCTTTGTTGAGATGACAAACATGATCTAGATAGTCTTGATTTACAGAACTCGGAGGATGTTCGATATACACTTCCTTTGTCAAGTGCCTTGGAGAAAAGTGTTGTTCACATCAACCTGTTGTATTGGCCAATTCTTGCCTATTGTGATATACATAACAAGTCTTAGTGTTGTGGATTTAATTACCAAACTAAATGTGTCCGCATAGTCATGGCCAGAACGTTGATTGTATCCTTTTGCTACGAGATGCGCTTTTGATCGACCTAGAGATCCATCGGGAAGAAACTTATTTTTGTATACCCATTTACAACCAATGACTGTTTTGTTCACCGGATGAGGAACTAGATAAATTGTTGATGGCGAAAGCGACAATTTCAGTGGACATAGCTGAGTGCCATCGTTTGTCTTTGAGAGCTGCGGTGACTGGTTCTAGTGGTATGTGTGTTGATCGGGCGACGAAGAGATTAAGCTTCGTCGTTGGTTTAACAATATTTTTCTTCCGTCGCGTTGTCACTGGATGAACATTCTGCGTGGGCTGTAATTGAGGTAATGCACGTGTTGGGCCGAATATGTTTGGTGGGCCTGCAGTCTGATTTAATGCATGGATTGCATCAATTTATGGAGGCGCAGTAGGAGCTAAGTCTGTGTTGTTATGCTCACTTGGATTTGTTGACATAGATGGGCTTGGATAAACATTTGGCCCAACAAACTCCACAGATTGTGTATCTGCATTAGTTTCACGAGAAGATAAAGAACTCGTACCTTGTGTTTCCAGTGGTATAGTCTGGTGAGAATCTCGAAATCGGAGATGCCACAATTTACTCCGATGGTGACGGTGGAGGGGCGGGAAGCACGAGTGGCGCGATGGGCAGGGGAGTAGGAGGTTATGGTGATTGATGGTGGTCGGGTGAAATGTTTGGAGCTGGAATTGGATGATTTGATGTAGCAAAGAAGAAAGAGCTTTCGTTGAATTGAACATGTCAGGACACATAAAGTCTTCTAGTGGCCGTGTGTAGACAAAGATACGCACTTTGCGTTAAGTAGTAGCCGACAAAAACACAAGGAAATGACTAATTCTCCAATTTGTGATTGGTGTAAGGAGGTAACCAAGGGTAGAAGGTACAACTGAAAACTCTCAGCTTCATGTAGTTTGGTGTGGCATTGAATAAGAGTTGATAAGGTGAAGGCATACTGATGATAAATGGTGGAAGATGATTGATCAAATAGGTTGCTGCAGCAAACGCATATGACCAATATGATGTGGGAAGAAGCGTGAGTTAGCATGGATAAGCAGATCTCAACGCCATACCTATGTTTCCTTTCAGGGATCCCATTGTGTTCGAGAGTGTGCGGTGGCATAGTTTGGTGCGATATCCCGGCTTCAGTGAGAAAGAAGCGTAGAACGAGAAATTCTTTGCCATTGTCTGTGTATAAGGTGCTGATTTTGCAGTTGAATCCGGTATATACAAGGTTTGTGAAGGGAATGAAGGTGGTTTTGACATCTGATTTTGCTTTGTGAGGATACAACAATGTATATCGTGTAAAGAGATCTACAAGAATTAGGTAGTACTTGTAGTTGTCTAGGGAAAAAACAGGTGACGTCTATACGTCTGCAAAGATGTATTCGAGTGGTTGAGTAGATGATATAGAAGACTGAGAAAATGCAGCTTTGTGACTTTTATTGATAGCACAATCATGGCAAAACAGATTGGTTTTTGTGGGAGAACATGGTAAAGAAAAATTAGAAATAATACTGTTGAGGATGTGTGGTGCAGAGTGGCCTAGACGGTTATGCGAGTTAGTTTTGGATGGTCTTGGTTGTGCTGAAGCAAAGTTGTGCTGAACATGTGGTGTGTTGCACCATTGTCCATGAGCCACGAGTTTGGAGAGGGTGAGGTAAGAGCAACATTAGCTCTCGGCTGCCACGGTGGATACTCTGAGGACTGAGACCCATTTTCATATTGAGGTTGCTAACTTATGAATTAGGGACATCATCTTGCTCTATGACCAAAGACACTGCAGATCTGACATTTGCCCTAGTATCCTCTTCCTTTTGTCTATGTTGTGGAATTATTAGAGAATTATTGCTTTTGTGGTTGTTGATACTGTTGTTGCCAATTCTTATTGGAGTTGTTGTAACTCGGTGCTTGTTGCCAGTTTGAATTGGAACGAAAGCTTAATCGGTTGTTAGAGTTGGAACGAGATCGAGTATTGGCGTAGCTTGCTAAGGTCGGAGCTGTATGTGAAATGGATGCAATCTCCATTAGTTTGGCTTCATGATTCAACAGTTTCTCATGAAGCTCGACAAAGTAGGGTGGTGTATCATGGCTGCCAACTTGATCAATAACCTGTTGGTAATAATAGGAAAGACCATCCAGAATGTATTCCAATTGATCCTCAGAGTCAACGGGTTTGCCTAACAAAGCAAGTTGGTCGAATTTTGCAGTGAGATTTTATAGATACTCAGTAATAGTCTGAGTACCACACTATGATTGTTGAATATGAAGCTTGAGCTGTTTGACGTGTCCATGACTCGGCTTGGCGTAGGTGTCGGCAAGGGTTTCACAAATGTCAGCAGTTGTATTTGTGCGAGCCAGGATGTACTGTATGGTTAGAGAGATGGTGCCAAGGAGACTGTTATATAGCATACTATCTTGACGAATCCAGAGAGCATGAGCTGGGTTATGAGCAGATGCACGTTTTGTTGTTGTGAGCGTTGGTGGCGGAACAGAGACGTTGGTGAGATGACCAGCAAGAACGTATCCATTGAGAAGATATTGAAATTGGAGGCTCCACATCAAATAATTTTGAAATGTGAGTTTAGTGACGTGTGTCATATTGACGTGAAGAAGAGTATTCGTTGTTGTAGTATCAATTACATCAGTAGTTGAAGTTGACATTTTGTTGAGAAAAAAAAAAGAGGCGGCTAAAGAATGCATGCTCTGATACCATATAAGAAAAGGGTTTTTCTTATTATACACAAACAATTACAGAGGAGTATAAATACTAGCAGAGAGGTAGAGACTAGGTATATTACATATGGACACTTCTATAATTAGCAGATACGAGATAAATGTAATTGATCTTGAGTATCCTTTTACAAAAAGGACCAACATCACTAGTGTTCATCTAAGCCGTAAATTAAACAGCAAAAAAGAGCAACATCACTAATAACAACCTATTTGAATTGAAGAAAACCATGTATTCAGCATAACAAAAACCCATGAAAAATAGCATTTGCTTAATGATAATTCAAAAGTTTTCTTAGAATTGAGCTTAATAAATTCCAGAGCTTGAATCATAGATTTGAAATTAAAACAAGCCTCACCTTACCAGAACCCAAAAACCATGTGATTACTGTGGCTGGCATTCGATTATCAGGCGGAATCTCAATGAGAACATCGGAAGAATCTTTGGTCTCCAAAACCATCAGCGATGAAGCAGAGGTAAAAGCTGAGTAGAATCTCTGACATCTGTTAAAGTAAACCGCCGCAAAATAGAACAACAATGACTTCATTATCTTGGAAACTGTGGCTCTATGGCGATTAGCCGACGCAAATCGATAGTTCAACAAGGCTCGGGGTATGCTGAAAATAAGTGAATTCATGGCTATGTCGAATCGTAACAGCATCACCATAGTTGATTTGAGAATTTTGATTTGGATCTCTTTTCCAATTCCAAACACAATATGGTCTTAATTCGACCTTAATCGGGTCATTAAATTGGTTTGGGACCGGTTAATGATCTAATTAACATCATAAAACATCATTTCGGTCAACACTAAACCGTAATCAACAAGGAAATGTGCAATTAACCTTATGATTATATACATAGGTGCAATCAATAATTTAGAATGTAATTTGGGTGGAATTAGAACTTTGTCTTCAAAATTGTCTGCAATTAAACAGATGCCCGAAATTTGGGTGTAATTGTAGTTATATGAAAGTTTCGAGGTGAAATTAGACCGTTAACGCATGTATAAACACTGGTCATTCGGTTCTTTGCCTCTCTTCAAGTTGGTTCTTTCGGTTTTCGGTACGTGGTAACCATACAAATCCTAGCAAAATTTCAGTTTGGTTCAGTTCAGATCTCTTCAGTTTTGATCTAACATAAGTATTTGAAATAGGTACCAAGCTAGACCTTAAATTATTTTGATTCTTTTTCGTTCTAATGATAACTTGTAACCAAATATAATAAAAGAACTAAGATAATAGTAATCAAGTATTCAAAGAACCGAATACTAGTTAGTATAATTAATTAATTAGTCATTTTGGTTCTCAATTAGAAACAACAAACACCACGTATTATTGCATTATAAAAGTCGGAAGATTGAATCAAAACTGTTAATCAAGACCAAATTTTCATTAATCTCATAAATCGTGAGAACTTTGATTTAGTCGACATGTTCCCCACGGATTTGATGCTTTTTTACATATCACATTCACATTTATCTCCCCGACACGATCAAAGAAAACTCACAACACCATCATCGTCGTTCTCTACAACCCTAATTCCCGAATTCACAACCCTACAGTTCTGTCTTATTTCACCTTGATTCTTAGTCAAAGGTTTAAGATCTCCCATCCTAATCATTGATTTGACGAATGATTTAAAGAACACAGCCTTGTTCTTGCTGTATAGGTTGACTATTCCGATTGTATCGGCTCTTGGAGTAGAGAAGAGCACTTGGTCACTCTGAATCAAACCTTTTCCATTACGTAGATTGGTAAAGTATTGACTATCGAAAGCATCTGGAGTCACTGGATCAAAATAGGCCAAAACGGTGCCGTTTCCGTTTTCCGGGCAAAGTTGACGTAGTTCAGCGAGGTAAGTTGTGTTTAAGCTTGGGTCTGGTTTGTTAGTACCTTGGAAGTTGTAAAGACGAGCGGTCACAAATTGACATTGTGCTCTTCCAAACGTGTGAGCACCTACAACATTTTCACAAATAATTAAGGTTTATTATAAACATTGTATAAACATTTTAGCTTCAGTTTTTAATTTGTCTTAAAATATTTAATGGTTTTAGATTTCCACCATAAAAATTTGATTCATTTTTCCTATTCATCCCTATTATTTATTCATATTAACTATAGTATTACTTACAATATAAAGATATTTAAGTGATTGTACAAGCTTTACTAATTAGAATACTAAAGATGAACTGTATTTTGTCGTGAACTAATTACCAACTCATAATAATTTAAAATCAAGTATGAGTGAGGTTTTTTTTTGTTAGAACTATGTTTTATTCAGTTGGCTTTGTTATTATTTTACTTATGGATTTCTATGTAAATTCCTAAACTTAGTCTATAAATGATAAACTATGGGCTTTTAATTCAAATTCATTTGACAATAAATGAATAGATCGATCTTTAGATCATATATATTAGGTTAGAGTAACCGATATGAAATATGTCATCATCCAATAACAAATGCATTTCGTTTGATTAAAGATATATATATATATATATATATATGTAAGGTGATATATAATTACCAGAAAGAGCAACTAGATCTGAGGCTCGTTTTAGGCCAACATCACGAAAAGCTTTTTTAAGTTCACTAAGAGTGGAAAATGGAGAGGGAAGATTTGTATTAGACAGATTAAAGAAAGCTTGTGTACTGTCTCTCCTCCCCAGCTTAACCGCCCACCATGGACCCCCTGACTATATCATTACAAAGCATTAACGTCAAATTCATAACAATTTTGTATTGATTACATCAATATATATAATTATATTATGTAAGTTACATACCAAAAGAACTGATACTTGAGCGGCTATGGTGAGAATATCAGCACATGAAACTGTTCTTGGACAAGCTGTCTCAATTGCTGCTTTCATTATATCTATGACATCGAACCCTCGAGCCGAATTCGCGTTTGGAGCAGCATCTTTCTCGGTCTGGAATGATGAGGTAGTGTCGAGCAGGAGTGATGCATCACAACCCTACAAAAACCACATATTTATATGTCTATACCTAAATGACATGTATAAATCTACAAGAAATAACTCTATTCCAGACAGAAGGATCCGTCTAGACAAGGTTCTCGAGGGATTCCAGACGGTTCTATTATGTCTAGAACATGTTCTCATTTCTGAGAACATAAAACCATCCGAAGTATTTTTTTTTTTTTTTTTTTTCTATTGAAATGAAGTAAGAGTAAATTAGGTCCTTACACGAACAAAACAATCATGAAAATGAAGACGAAGAAGGCTCGCAGCAATACGAGGATCAGTCTGCAGTTCATCGACGATGATATTCCCAATTATGTCGGAAACAGTTGGACATGTCTTGGCGTAGAAGTTAGGTTTTAACTGAGCATTAGAGTTTGTGGCTTGAAGCAGAAGGCAACTCAATAATAGAGCTCCCATTGCTCTGCAAGAGTATGAAGGAGAAAAACCCATTTTTTTGGAACAAAGATGATAGTTGAGTTGTGATTTTGATTATGGTGATGGTGAATCAGCTAAGCCACAGAGGTACATTATATAGAGAAGCTTGAATATTATATTCGATAGTATTTGAGAATACTAGGTATTAAGTATTTTTCAACAAGCTATAAACTTGTATTGTTTTAAGCCCATATGTTAAAAACTATGTTACAAAGCCAATTAAGGAGGCCACAAAATTTAGTATTTAAAAGAAAGTCACCGGTTGATGCTCAGATTCTTTGCAGACACATTATTTTATTATATTTTTGTTGCGTTAGTCGCTTTGATTATTCAATCCTAAGGTTGATCATATCGAAATGACTTTATTTTTAGTTGCAACTTGCAGCTATGGACTCTTTTACTTAATGCAAATCCCTTATAATTCTTGTAGATAGAACTAAACATATGGTTGTTTATGTTAAATATTCGTTATATTTATGTAATATTTATAATATTATCATGTTGTGAAATTTTTTTATCAGTAACGGTGTAGACCACCTCTCAATTGTTGATTTTTGTTTTTGTATTATTGTCTGAAGAGTTAAGGTTTCGATAATCATATAATATTATGCTATTGAAATTTTTTTATTAAAATGAGTGTTTTTCATGAATACTTTTATCTTATATAAATATTATCTAACTTGTTTACAAAGGTTCATAAGTTAAATACTATTTTTTTTATCAACAAGTAATTATGAGATTAATAAATACTAATTCATAGCTTAAGTGCTCCACCTGAAACAAAATCAGATTCGAACTTACCATTTACCACCTAATGCATAACTAAATCATGAACAAGTTTCATAAGTTTATAATAAAAATGGTAGTTATAAACATTCAGAAGGTGTTTTACAAACGGTATATTGCATAATTTGTCAGTATAAAATTTGGCTAGGAATTCATTTTTGGTGGTATTTAACAGAGTTTCATATTAAGGTTCAACAAACAACTGCTATGACATACAATTTTTATCAACAATAATTATATCAATAAAATTCAATCTATAATCCAAATTAACCATATTACACAAAATAGCAACACGGAATTGAAAGCGTTAAATATTTAAATTATATTAATTAACGCGTGTCTGTATTTGTTTGTCATTGCATCATCATGAAGTTCATAGAAAAATTCGAATAAAATCAAGAACAAATTGCAAATTTTTCTGATAACTCGCAACAACTTTTATTAGTCGAAATTAAAAGTTCCCACGCATCTTATTTTTATTGTTACATATCCATATATCTCGGACATGCATAATTACATAGAACTCACAACACCATCATTATCTTCCACAACCCTAATTCTCGAATTGACAACTCTACAATTCTGCCTTATTTCACCTTGCGTCCCAGTCAATGGACTAAGATCTCCCATCCTAATCATTGCATCAACAAATGCTTGAAAGAACACAGACATGTTGTTGCTGAATCGGTTTACTAGTTGGATTGTATCGGCTCTTGGAGTTGAGAAGAGCACTTGATCACTCGTAATCAAACCTTTCGCACTACGAAGATTGGTATAGTATTGGCTATCGAAAGTATTTTGAGTCACTGGATCGAAGTTGACCAAAACGTTGCCGGGTCCGTTTTGAGGGCACAATTGACGTAATTGAGCGAGATAAGTTGTGTTTAAGCTTGGGTCTGGTCTGTTGGTACCTTGGAAGTTGTAAAGACGAGCGGTCACAAATTGACATTGTGCTCTTCCAAACGTGTGAGCACCTACAACATTTTCAAAAATAATCAAGGTTTATTATTCATATTGCATATTATTTTCGTTTTGTGGTTTCATTTGCAAATTTTAGATATAAATATTAACATTGTAAAAATTGGTTTATTATCAAAATAGATATTGTTTGGGTTTGAACTTTCAAAATAGACAGTTTCAAGCTTTCGAAATATGCACTTTCGGGCTGGGTAAATGACAAATTTGTCTCTCATCTTATTCTTTTCGAGTTCACAGTTCCTTCCTCCAAATTATTGTACATTCAATGTATACTAGCTCTTGAATGAAAAAAAAACACACTAAACCTAGGATGATTTAATGGATGTCTAAACCCAACTGAATAACTATAATAAAAAAAATTAAATCATAGGATGATGTAATGGATACCTAAATCTAAGTGAATGATCAAAATTAGTAGATTAAGCTATATATTATAGTCTAAGATGACGCAATAGATACCTAAAGCCAAATAAATAAATAAAATCATGCTTTTAGATAAATTAGAGAAGTAGAAGATATCGATTTTGGAAAAGAAGAAGTATGAGGATAATTTGATCATATTACTAGGTCAAAAATGCATATTTTCAAAACTCTACTCAAAAGTGCCTATTTTGAAAGGTTTGAATAGTATTGGTGGTTTTTGTGTAATTAATTCTTGTAAAAATTGACAGAGTTGAAACGTTTTTTTTTTTTCACATAACCTTTAATATTAAATTTATATATCAAGATGAGGCCGACCAAAAAGAAAAGCACTATAAAAGATGAGTCATTTTTGTCGTAATTACCAACTCATCAAATAATTTAAAATAACATACTCAATTGAGATGGTCTTACATAATTATATATACTCTCAACCTCGTCTTTGTTTCTATCATTGTATACTATGTCAAGCAAATGGGTGAGTTCTGTTCCTTTTTGTTAGAGATTCAAAAAAAATTTCAAATGACTTTGTAATTTTGTAACTTATAAATTAGTATGTAAATTCCTAAACTTAGTCGACGAGTGCAACTAGATAGATCATAGAAAATTATATATAACACGTGAAAAATCTTACCAGAAAGAGCAACAAGATCTGAGACGTTTCTTAGGCCAACATTAGAAAAGGCTCTTTTAAGTTGAGAAAGAGTAGAAGATGGAGATGGAAGATTTGAATTAGACAGATCGAAGAAAGCTTGTGTACTGTCTCTCCTCCCCAGCTTATTCACCCACGATGGACCTCCTGACTATATCATATAAATCATTAACGTCAAATTCATAATACTTATTCTATCAATAGTTGAGTTATGTATGTATTTGTACATACCAAAAACACAGATATTTGAGTGGCAATGGTGAGAACATCAGCACATGAAACTGTTCTTGGACAAGCTGTTTCAACAGCTGCTTTCATTCTATCTATAACATCGAATCCTCGAGCGGAATTTGCGTTTGGACCAGCATCTTTCTCGGACTGGAACGATGATGTACTGTCAAGTAGGATTGATGCATCACATCCCTAAAAACCACATATATAAACGTTACATATGACGATAACGAAAACAGGTATTATAGTCTTTATTAAGTTGAGTAAGTTCTTACACGAACAAAACAATCATGGAAAAAAGACGAAGAATGCTAGCTGCAATACGAGGATCAGTCTGCAATTCATTGACGAGGATATTCCTAATGATGTTGGAAACATTTGGACATGTATTAGTGTAGAAGTCAGGTCGTAACTGAGCATTAGAGTTTGTAGCTTGAAGCAGAAGGCAACTCAATATTAGAGCTCCCATTGCGCTGCAAGAAAATGAAGGAGAAAAACCCATTTTTCCTTTTTTTCAGGACGAAGAACAAAGATGATATGAGTTTTAAATTTTGATAATGGTGAATTAGATAAGACACATACGGAACATTATATAGATAAACTTGGATACTTTCGTGTGTAGTATTTTATATTATTAGAGCATCTCCATTGGAGGCTCTTAAGTGAGGTTCTAAACATTAAAAAATTAGAAAAATAAGAAAGAGAATTGAGAAGGGTTCTTAAAAGAGAGACTTTAGAGCCTTGGTTTCTAAAATAAGAAACTCCATTTGACATGTGTTGATACTTGATTGAACAATTTAGATTAAAAAAATAAAATTTAAATAAAAAATAAATTCTTATAAAAACAATAATATTTTATAATCTTAGAACCTCAAATTAAGAACCTCACTTATGGTGATGGTCTTAGGTGTTATTTTTTTCAACAGGTTAGTTATTGGCATTGATGTAAGACCATGTGTTAAAACTATACCAAATTGGCAATCAAAAATGCTACAAAATTTAGTTTTAAAAAGAAAGTCACGGGTTCTGAGATTCTTTGCAATAGATTGTACTTGCATTGTCGGTTTGACTATTCAACTGGTTGATTAATATCTAAATGACTCCATATAGTCCATTCATTTTTATTGCAACTTGTCGCATACAATGACTTTTTTACTTGCTACAAATCGCATATAGTTCTTTAAATGGGTAGATCTCAATTCTTAAACTTTTCATTTATTTCAAGACATACATGATTCCTTCTAATCGCAAAAGTGGGTTTGATATATAATATATACGTAAACGACACACATTTTTAACAATGGTACGAAAAATGAAATTGTACCATATTGAAATCAAATTGGATTCCTGAAGTGAATATATATATATATATATATATATAATGTAGAATTTATTATATTATCATGTTTTAAAACATTTTTTAATCAGTAACGTGGTATTGACCACCTCTTTCAATTGGTTGATTTTTTCATTTTTCGAATTCTTTTATATATAAGCAATAAAGTTTTGATTATCATATAATATTATGTAATTATAAAGTTTTTGTTAAATGAGATATTTAGTGGATACTTTGTTATGCCTTATAAATTTGCTTTAACTTGTTGTCATTATATATACATATATTTTGTAACTCAACTTGTTGTCATTATTATTATCTATAAACATTTACAAGATGTTATAAAGTTCTATAAACCTTTATAACACAAATTATATAATAACAAAAAATTCTCAAACTTGTAGATTGCAAAATTTCTCTCTATTAACTTATGGTACGAATTCATTTTTGGTGGCATTTAACAGAGTTTTACATTTACTTCCAACAAAGAACTATTACTACTTACACTTCTCTGCTCTCTTTTACAAAGCACATAAACAAAATAATGCCCAGTTACTTGGTATTGTACAAAAGCAAATGTTATACTTTTTGGTGACTAGATTGGGTGTCATGCGGTTGATCATACCCATGAATTTATTAATAAAAACTGTTTTATATGCTGACTACAAGATTCAAATAATCTACACCAAAGATCGGATGTATTATTGTCCTATGTTTTGTTTTTATATATCCTCAAATTCCCAATGAACATAGAACTCATAATTGTCTTTCTGATGGAATAATACATCTAGTAATTCTACATAATGGTAAAAATATTCATTTTTTGTTTGTTTTTGGAATTCAATTCCAAATAAAGGTGCTATTTTGGCTTCTGATTTTGTCAATCTAAATGAAAAAATAAATATTATTATTGTTTTTCTAATAAAGGTCGGTCCTATTCTTGAATGCGTTGGTATGCATAAAACCAAAAAATGAAAAAAAAAGAAAAAAAAAAAGAGTTATTACTAACTTTCCATACAAAGTCCCAAAATCGTGTCATAAAATTATAGAGATACAAATTAATGAGGGACCGTTTATGTATTTGGTCAAGTGCAACAAAGTAAAAAAATAAACAGAACAAGCTAGTTGGAGTCGGATATTCTGGCTTACAATAATAATCAAAACGTATTATCTTGTTTTTTTTCTTAATAATTATGTATCTATTTAGATATTCTCTGGCGTGAGTCGTATTTTTAATTGTTTTATGTTTGCACTAAGGCCAACACACGACCTACGACCATCAAGTTACGGATTAGTTGTCTCTCTTATCTCTTTCTCTTTATCTTTATTATATAAACATGGAAAAAAAATATTCCAACCAATGCTTTAAATGGAATGAAAAGTCGAATAGGAATATAGGTTGGAGGGTCTAATTCCACTTCAAAACTTTAATCTAACTATCATTGCACCCAAACTTCAATCATCTATTTAATTCTACACAATTTTAAACATAAAATTTTAATTATACCTGAATTACCTTCTAAGTTACTAATTGCACCTAAACATAATTTTTTTGGTTTGTTGTTGGTTAATTGTAAAAACCACTTCAAACCCACCCAAATCCACATTATGTATTCATTTAAACGATCCGAAATATGTTTTATTCATCCATTGTTTGACCCGAAATCAGGAAGAAAAAAATTTCAAACCCAATTTTTAAACGCCGAACACTAAATCTTCACTCAAAAATTCCGTGATTGAAGAACGAGCCACCACAATTGAATCTCTCTGGACACAAGATCCAGTGATGTCCGAAATTCATCACACTCAAAAAATAAAAAATTTGAAAGGCAAAAAATTGTAATTATATAGAAAAACAGAGAACTCGAAAGTTAAGAAAGAAGAAAGTACGATTTTATTGATAGAACAATGAATCAAAGCACTCAAAGAGCTAAGGTTCAGAACAATCTCACAAGCAACAACTCTGAAGCTTAAGAGAACTAGAAACTAAACTCAAAGATTGTCAAATAACAGGGTAAGAAATAATGATGGCTAACATAGCCTTATATAAGAGTTTAAAGCTTAACGGAAAAGGAAATTTAAAAGAGAAATGGAAAAGATAAAAGAGAAATGGAAAAGATTTGTTTTAGATCGTAACACATAACTTGATCACAAAGCCTCATGTGTAAGTCACGATTGTCTTGAATAATCTCTATCACGTGCTTTCAATTCCTATAATAAATCCCCCCATATTCAAAGAACCTTGACCTCAAGGTTCAAAAGATGGGAACTTCTTCTGCAGATCAAAATAAAATTCCCACGTTGCTTCAGATTCGTCTAAATGTCGCCATTTGACCAAAACCATGGTAGCTGCTCGTCCTTGTCGCTGTACCATTTTCCTTTCAATAATCTTCTCTGGTTCTTTGATCAAGACATCGCAGACAGAGTGAGGTAATGTAGAAGAGGTGGGCACATTACTAACAAGAACTTTCAGTTGAGAAACATGAAAGACAGGATGAACTTTAGAAGAGGTGGGCATGTCCAGTTTGTAAGCAACCTCTCCACACTTATCAGAAATGCGGTAAGGACCATAATACTTTGGGCTCAACTTTTGGTTTGCTCATGTCACAACAGAACTTTGACTATAAGGTTGGAGTTTCACATAGACATACTCTCCAATGTCAAATTCTCGCTTAGACCTATGCAAATCTGCATCTTGTTTCATCCTATGTTGTGCTCGCAAGAGATGAAACTCTAATACTGCAATCATGTTCTCCCTTTCTTGTAGATTTCATGCAACAACAGCCACTTTTGACTCGCCTGGTAAGTATGGAAGATGAATGGGAGGTGGCTGGCCAAACATTGCTTCAAACGAAGTTAATTGTATAGAAGTATGAAAGGTAGTATTGTACTAGTACTCAACCAATGGTAACCATTTACTCCATAATTGTGGTCTGTCACTTGTCATACAACGTAGGTAAGTCTCTAAACCACGATTGACAACTTCAGTTTGTCCATCACTTTTAGGGTGGTAAGCACTTAAAAAATTGAGAGCAACACCTTGCAGTTTGAAGAGTTCTTGCCAAAATTCACTGAGGAAAACTGAATCATGATCACTCACAATTGATCTAGGACAACCGTGAAGTTTGAAAATATTATCAAGGAATGCTTGTGCCATAGTAATGGCAATGTAAGGATGACTTAAAGCCATGAAGTGTGCACCTTTACTCAATCTATCCACCACAATAAAAATAATTGTCTTCCTATAAGAAAGAGGAAGCCCATCGATAAAATCCATTGACAAATCTGACCACAAAGCTTCAGGTAGTGGCAACAGTTGAAGTAATCTCAGAGAAGCAGAGCGGTCATACTTATATCGTTGACAGACATCACAGCGCCGAATGTAAGCTTGTATATCTTTGGACACTCCTTTCCAATATAACAAAGCTTTAACTTTATGTTGAGTTGCATCTCGTCCAAAATGACCACAAGAACTAGAATCGTGTAACCATTGGAGAATTAGATCACGAAGAGTAACATCTTGAGGTACCACCAGTTTACTTTTTTCGCCTAAATAATCCCTGAGTCCACGTGAAGTGTCTCTTGACAGATGGGTTCTTATTTAATTCCTCTATTAAATCGTGTAACTCTAAATCAGTTTCATAACATTCATGTATCTTCTGCAATAAATCACATTCCAATACTGATAATGGCATATGCAAAATCTTAGAGCCTTCCTTTCGTGATAGAGCATCTGCAACGATGTTTTCTTTTCCCGTCTTGTATTGAATTTCATAACTAAATTCAAGCATTTTTGGTAGCCATTGCTGTTGTAAGGGTGTGTTAAGTCTCTGTTCCAAGAGATATTTAAGGCTCCGCTGATCAGTTTTACTGACAAAGTGAGGAGGCATCAAGTAGTGTCTCCATTTTTGTACAACAAATACCACATCTAACAATTCCTTTTCATAGATCGATAAAAACAGTTGTTTACCTGTCAACTGACGGCTTATATATGCAATAGGATGTACATTTTGCATCAAAAATGTACTAATTCCCTGACCACAAGCATCAGTTTCCATGACAAAAGGTTGGTTGAACAAAGGTAAAGCTAAAATCGGTGCCTCACACAAAGCTTTCTTCAGTTTCTCGAATGTAGATTGTGTTGCATTAGACCATTCGAAAGAATCCTTCTTAGTGAGAGCTGTGAGTGGACTAGCAATGGAATCAAAGTTACGAACAAAACGTCTATAATAACTGGCTGAACCCAAGAAGCCGCGAAATTCTTTCACGTTTTTGGGCTGAAGCCAAGATTGTACAGCTTGAATTTTTGCAAGATCTGTTGATACTCCATTGCCTTCAATGTAGTGACCAAGGTATTCAACCTTCTTGACAGCGAATAAACATTTATTCCTCTTCGCAAAGAGCTTATGTGTGTGCATCAATTCGAACTCTTTCCCAAGGTGAATCACATGATCTTCTAAGCTAGAGTTGTAGATAAGAATGTCATCAAAGAATATGAGAACAAAGTTCTTCAAGAAGGGTTTAAAAACCGAATTCATAAGATGTTGGAATATGACTGGAGCATTTATCAATCTGAAAGGCATAACCAAGTACTCATAATGACCATTATGAGTTTTAGATGCAGTTTTGTGAATGTCATGTGAGTGCATTCGAACTTGATGATAGCCTGCCCGAAGATCAATCTTAGAGAACCAACAAGCACCACCTAATTTTGTCTAGAAGATCTTTCAATCAGAGGAATTGGAAACCGATTCTTGATAGTTAAATTATTCACACCGCAAAAGTCCACACATAATCTCCAACTTCCATCTTTCTTTTTGACAAGAACTACTGGAGAAGCAAAAGGACTGCTACTTGGTTGAATTACTCCATTGTTCAACATGTCTTCAACTATCTTATCAATCTCGTTTTTTTGATGAATCGCATAACGGTAAGGACGTTGATTCACTGGAACAGCTCCGTCGACGAGAGGAATGCAATGGTCATGTACACCATGAGAAGGAGGTAACTCTTTTGGTTCTTCGAAAACGTTCTGAAACTGATCTAAAACTTCCTGAATTGCTGGTTTTTCCTGCAGGTATTTGTTGCTGGCTACAATAGAGAATGTCATCATTCTGCAACTAACGTCAACATCTTGTGTATAAACCATAGCAAACTGATCCTCGTCCTCACTTTTCTTTGTGTATTTGATAAGTTTCACCTCCTTAAGAGAACCCTGTTTCAGACCCTGAAGTACTACTTGTTTCCCATCCAATTGAAACCTCATCCGCAAGGTTGTAAAATTCCTACCAATTTCACCAAGAGTGCATAACCATTGAACTCCCATAACCACATCACAACCGCTAAGAGGAATTCAACATGAAATCATTCTCAAAAGTATGGTGTTGATAACCCCATTTAAATTTACTAATTTTCCCTTGAATTGGTAATTTACTACCATCAGCCATGTTAGCAGTCGATCCACCCATGGATATAATATTACAATGCAATGACTCATCAACTTTAGGATCAATAAAGTTATGAGTAGAACCAGAATCGATTAAAACAAATAATACTTTCTTTCCATGAAGGCATTTGACTTTCATTGTACGAAAATCCATGACGCATGTGACCGCACTCACCGATATCTTTGGTTCCTCAACCATATTTTCCACAGTTTTGACACTCTCTATTTCGTTACTACCCTCTGCACTTGCAGTCTCATCATCTCCCAGCTCCACAGTAAACAATTGTCTTTCTTGTGAACAAGATAGTGATCAGGTGTGTATTTCTCATTACATAAATAGCACAAGCCTTTAGCTCGATGTTCACTCATGAATTCAGCAAAGAGTGTCGGATTGGCCCTTGTGACTTTTTCTTTGCCTTTATCACTGGTGGACAAACTGTCTCTTCTTACTCCTTGATCTCTCTTAAATGGAACCACTTCTTTTCCTGAACCAGAATGAGAAGACTGTCGTGAACTAGACCAAGAAACTTTCGCAGGTGGATGTGCGTTTTCATAGAGTCGTCCCAATAAAAGGCATTGCCGGACCGTTTGTGGTTGAAACATCCGAACGTGCATCTGAGTATCATTTCGCAAGCCAGGTAGATAGATACTCACCAAGTATTATTCTGGAAAGTTAACCTTCAACTTAATTATGTCAAACTTGTTGTGATAATCCACAATCCCAGTAGTTTCCCTCAGGTTTTTTAATTCAGCAATAGGATCATCGATCACATCTTCAAATCTTTCAATTAGAATGATCTTATAAGCGTTCCAATTACTCAAAATACCTGAATCAACATTGGATTGAATGTAGGAGTGATGCCATGTAGCTGCATCTCCATAGAAGTGAATGGACGCAAGACGAACTTTCAAGTTATTGGGAGTTCGATCAACTTCGAAAAATTCTTCAACTTTGAAGATCCAATACCTTGTGTCTTCTCCACTAAAACACGGAAACTCAACTCTTCCCAGTCTTGTTACTCCTGCATATGAACCAATCAGAGGAGTTAATGTTGAAGTAGTATTTGTCGGAAGGAGCACATGATGTGAAGAATCCAGAGCAAGAGAAATATTGTGTAAAGTTTGCTCTGTCTCAACACATGGAGAGGAAGGAGCAGGAAATGCAGGAAGCGCACGTTTGATAACCTCCATGATGTCTGAAAAATTCTTGTCCATAGTCACAGAAATTTGATCCTCGTGTGAAGCTAAACGTGCACCCTGAGCAAGCATCATCTTCTCCAATGATGCAATACGCTGCTCAATAGTTGGCTCTATGTCTTCGATTTCTTTGCCTGTAGCATGTGTAGAAACCATGACTAATCCGAGGAAGGTGTTGTATCTGATACCTTTAATATAGAAAAACAGATAACTCAAAACTTAAGAAAGAAGAAAGTACGATTTTATTGATAGAACACTGAATCAAAGCACTCAAAGAGCTAAGGTTCAGAACAATCTCACAAGCAACAACTCTGAAGCTTAAGAGAACTAGAAACTAAACTCAAAGATTGTCAAATAACTGGGTAAGAAATAACGATGGCTAACATAGCCTTATATAAGAGTTTAAACCTTAACTGAAAAGGAAATTTAAAAGAGAAATGGAAAAGATAAAAGAGAAATGGAAATGATCTGTGTTAGATCGTAACACATAACTTGATCACAAAGCCTCACGTGTAAGTCACGATTGTCTTGAATAATCTCTATCACGTGCTTCAATTCCTATAACATGTAATGGAAACAAAATTGAAAACACAACTGGACATTGAATATAACCCATTAAAGAGGATTTTGACTTACCAAATTCTCGCCAAGTACGTGAGACAACACTAGCGCAAAGCATTTAAATTCTAAAGATAAGCGAAGAATGTCTATTACAATAGCATAGATTTCTGCTAGATGGTTTCAATTATTGATCGTATACACAAGAGTTTGGCAATCACTTTCAAATCTGATGCTCTTAGTTTCTCTTTCCTATGATTCGTAGACAATAGTTCGGAGGCTTAATCCCTCTGCGATCATCGCCGACATGACATGCTCCTCCACCTCCGACCGCATCGATTGGCTTTATAGTTATTGTTTCTCTTGTTCATGAATGACGAACACTAAATCTAGGGTTCAAGATTTGAGATTTTTGATTTTAATGATAATCGGGTCTTAATTTTTAATCGAGTTGTCAAATTGGTTAAGACCCGGTTTCATTTTGATTATAATATTATAAACCATCATTTCTGTAAATAGTAAACCATAATAAACCAGATAAATATGCAATTAGCCTTTTGACTTAATAAATATATGCAATTAGTAACTTAGAAGGTAATTCGGGTGTAATTAGAATTTTGTGTTTAAAATTGTGTGGAATTAAATAAATGGTCGAAGTTTGAGTGTGATAATAGTTATATCGAAGTTTGAAGGTGGAATTAGACCATCGACCCAAGATGTTAATATAACTAAAATTAATGCAAACCACTAGACTAAATATTTATCAAATTTATATCATTCTAATTTTTTTTTGCTTTGGTCACGAAATTCTTATTTCTTTTTTATTCCTTTGAATAAGTTTGATTATGTTTTGAGAGTTATAATTGTATTTCATGACTATTAATAGGTCCTATATATAAGGTATGTTTAATCATTTTTAGTATTTATTTTCCTTTTTAAACGTCGGAATATTAATCATTTTACAGCTTTTACTTTTTCGTAATCTATAATTCAATAAAGTTTAAATTCTCTGATAACATGATGGCCTAATCTACAAAACTAAAGTAGTAAATAAAATATCCTTCGTTGACGTAGGCTCTTCTTTTGCGGATGTGAGATTCATTTCTCCTCAAACTAGGTAACGTGTGTTGAAAACTTGTTAAAATTAATATTCCATAAATTGATAATTACTATATACCAATAAAATTCTCTTATCCTAAATTAAATGTGTGGTTTGATTGATATGATATACTCACTATTAATTTAAATGAATGATGTTGTAATTAATATATTAGAAGTAGTTATGGTCAAGTGATTAAATGTCACATTTGCTATCTTTTTCTATGATTTTATGGAGTTGCATTTACGGCATATGATATTGTTAGGAAATTAATTATGAATTGAATTTTTTCGATCCAATTGTTGATAAAATAATTTGTATATATTTCAATTAAATTTTGTTAGCTAAGGGATTGGCTATATAGGTTTTGACAGTGGATTAAATCTGAATTACATTAAATACATGTCAAAATTTATTGGTCACTGCATCATGAAATTCAACCATAATATATCATCAGAAAATCGAATCAAATCAAGAACACATTGCATAGTTTTCTCATTACTCGCGTGAACTTTTATTTAGTCGAAATTATTAGTTCCCACACATTTTAAACTTTTGTTACATATCCATAAATTAAATAGAACTCACAACACCATCGTCGTTCTCCACAGCCCTGATTGTCGGATTCACAACCCTACAGTTCTGTCTAATCTGGCCTTGATTACCAGTCAAAGGCCTAAGATTTCCCATCCTAATCATTGCCTCAACGAATGCTTGGAAGAAGATGTTGTTGTCACTACTGTACTGGTTTACTAGAGGAATTGTGTCGGCACTTGGAGTCGAGAAGAGCACTTGGTCACTCTGAATCAGACCTTTCCCAACACGAAGATTGGTGTAATATGCATTATCGAAAGCATTTGGAGTCGTGACATCGAAGTTGACCAGAACGGTGCCGTTTCCGTTTTGAGGGCATAATCTTTGGAGCTCGGTGACATAAGTAGGGTTCAAACTTGGGTCTGGTCTATTGGTACCGTTGAAGTTGTAGAGACGAGGTGTCACAAATTGACATTGTGCTTTTCCAAATGTGTGACCACCTAACATTTTGACAAAAACATATTAATGTTTAAATACATTGCATGTTTTACTTTTATCTAAAGATGAATCATTTATTCTCGTTTTACCAACTCATTTTTATAATTCAACTTCACGTGCTAAAGGATATTTGTTTGAGATTCTAATCATATTTTATTATTATTATTATTATTATTATTATTTATTATTATTATTATTATTTTCAACGAATATCTTACTCAGTTCATATTAACTAATTTAATGCCTAAAACACTTCTAAAATATATCTTGTACTAGACTCGAACATAAAACCTTGTTAGAAGAAAATGATATATATTGAAACAATAGTTTACCAGAAAGAGCGACTAGATCTGAGGCCCGGTCTAGGCCAACATCACGAAAAGCTTTTTTAAGTTCAGTAAGATTGAAAAATGGAGATGGAAGAGCTGTATTAGCCAGATCGAAGAAAGCTTCTGTGCTGTCTCTCCTTCCCAATGGAACTGCCCACCATGGACCTCCTGACTGTACACAAAGCAGTGACGTCAAATTCATACCATGTTACGTATTAGTTTCATTCCAGATTAGTGATATATTTATATACCAAAAGCACTGATATTTGAGAAGCGATGGTGAGAATATCAGCACAAGACACTGTTCTTGGACAAGCTCTCTCAATGGCTGCTTTCATTCTATCTACCACATCTAACCCTCGAATCGAATTCGCGTTTGGAGCAGCATCTTTCTCGGTTCGGAATGATGTGGAATTGTCAAGCAAGAGCGATGCATCACATCCCTACATAGATCATATATATCACAACATGTAACTGATAGATGTCGTGGATTTTATATAAAGAAAGAATAAGTTGAGTGAGTCTTACACGAACAAAACAGTCATGGAAGTGAAGACGAAGGAGACTCGCAGCAATACGAGGATCAGTCTGCAGTTCATCGACAATAGTATTACCAACAATCTGGAAAACAGATGGGCAAGTCCTGGAGTAGAAATCAGGCCTCAACTGAGCATTAGAGATTGATGCTTGAAGCAGAAGGCAACCCAAAACTAGGGCTCCAATGAAAGAAAGTGAAGGAGAAAACCCCATTTTTCTTTTTCAGAACGACGAACAAAGATAATTTGAGTTGTGAGTGTGGATGATGATAACAACAAAGGCCTAGATGCAACACTATATAGAGAAGCTCGAGTGTTTTCTTGTAGATTATTTTATATTAACTATTAGGTCTTTTGTTTTCTTTTTCTTTTTATGAGTATTAGGTATTGTCTTAAGGCTATTTGTTTTACTAAGAAGTAATATTAAATTTTTAACAAAATTAGCTGGTTCTTTTTGACGAGTTCTTTTCACATGATTTAATTTAATAGTTTCATTATATTTGTCGCATGATTTAATCAGGTAAGGTTGATAATTTTCAGTTCATATTTTATATAAACTTCGTAAATTTTATTTCAACTTTAGACTTTTTACTTACTATAAACCGACGTATAATTCTACAAAGAGATGCTTCTCAACTTTGCCGACATATATCTTCTTATTTCTAATTCTTATTTTTCAAGAAATACATGATAACTTGTAAGACTTGATTCGCATTATTGAGTACTTTGACAAAAACATTTATATAAAGGACACGAGTTTCAACAGTACGAAAATCAAACTTATGTAGGGTCTCTAAAGATTTGGTTGTTGATCAGGTTAAACGTAACTTATGACTATGTAGAAGCTATAATATCATCATGTGTGATCAATATATATTATTCAAATATAAATGTTTGTGGCAAACACGATTTTATAGGTGACTTTTTCTTGACTTATTCTTATTCTCCAAATTTAATTTTGAAAGAATATTTCGGAGTTTCTTTAAAACTATATTTTTCTCTACAAACACGATTTTATAGATGATTATATGTTTCTTTTACAGAGTTTTTAAAGTGTTTGTTTAAGCATCTTATAATATATATCTTTGTTTTTTATTTTTGATCTACAGAAAGGAGTGAATCATAGCACAAATAATTGTAAAAATAGATATTTAATTATTTGACCAAAACACAGTTCTTACCTTCCTTCTCATAAGATCGAGTGAAAAGCGGACAAAAAAACTATTACCCAAATTAAATTGAAAACTATGATTCCATAAGGTAGGAATGAAAGTGAAAGAAAGACAAAAAAAAAAAACACATTGATTCGAACAGGTAAGTCATTCCTTAAAACAAGATGAAAGCGAAGACAAAACAGAAAGAAACAAAATGAAAATATTAGTCTAATGGTTGAATAGATAAAAATAGAAAACCCAAACAAAAAAAGATGATGGACAAATAATTGACAACACTCTACATAACTTACTTTATTATCACCTTTTAGGTGAGAAATTGCAAGTATAACCTGTTTTTTCGGGCACAAGTTCTTATCAAGATTACTTATTGATAACACTTAGTTTGTAGATGATGGTCTCAATTTTAAAAAGTTCACAAGTTTAATTTTTCTGCAGTACAAAATTAAATCATATTTTTTTGGTTATTCTTACCCTGTGTAATAGATATGGATCATATTTTCAACTTATTTGAATACTTAAAAGTAAAAATTTATCTATATACTGAAATTACTTCCTAGAAAATAGTCAAAACTCCTCTCATATAATTTAATAACTCGTGAGTACTAGGATTCACATAATCTTATCACGTTTTTTTGCTTGAACTCTTCACCATGGTGATGTCGATACTGTTTCATGATTATATATCTTCAACTATAACACAGTTCAACATATAACAACGGATAATAAGTATATACTTGGATTGGTGATGAAAAATGGCCAGCTTTACAAAATAAGATCCATATATAAAAATTACAATTACAGTTGAAGATAAACTTTTAAATCGAATAATTTTTATTATCTAAAAGTTTTGTTTAACTACACTTGTATTTATTAAAACAGGAGTTCACCAAAGCCATGTGAAATGTTGAGGACTATAACTACTTCAAATCCTTAAATAACTTATCTTAGCAATTGACCATCAGTATTGTGCCATCTAGACCATTTTGCGATTTTACTCAATATATTTACATTACAAAAAAGTACAATAATAATATTTTTAACAACAATTTATTTCTGCCAACCTATAACACAAACAATAATCATAATCGATTAAGTGAATACTGTACTCAGTGATTTGATTTCTAAGTTAATTGTCACTAGTATTGTTTATTTATATGTAACATCCAGATTTTAGGAAATATAGTGGTTCATGCGGAGAAGTTTAAAAGAATTGATTTGGTCACCTATGTCACAAAAGTGTACTTATTTTTTCGATCACTTGTCTAGAGAAAACTCCAAGATTAAGTGTGTTTGAGCTGGAGTAGTTAAAAAATTTGTGACCTGCCGAATGGAAAACACATTCGTCTAGAAAAATATAGAATACGAGACGATTTATTTAAAGGAGAATTGGCAAAATGTCACTTTTTAATCATTTTATTAAGAATATAGCACCACTAATGGACTAATTAAGTCAATGGCATTTTGCCCTAACTATTTACTATTTTACCCTTTCAAACATATTTGCTTATTATCAAAATTAATTCAAATAAAGAAACACTTTTTGCTTACGGGGATGAGAGATGAGTGATAATAGGATTTTACTCTAATTGTCAAATCCTATTGTACTAATGTGTCGAAGTAGCACAAAAGGTGTCAAACCAACTGGGAGTGCATCTATCAATCAAGATGCAGTTAACTACTCTAATCCAAGCCAATCAGAGTGAATTATGTCTAGCAACCTAAATTAAACTCAAGCATAAACTTTATCAAACTTGAAAATAAATAAAGCAAACAAAAGTGATCATAGTAAAAACGGAGCAAGCAGTAAACAGCAAAGTAACAAGTAAATCAAGCGCATGGTGATAAGAAAATGGGTTCCTGAGAAGTGAGTATCATGGATCAGCGTGAATTTTAGATCAACTAGGCGCTTGACAACACTCAATAGAGCTAATCTCTAGGCATCGAGAACATAAAGCAATGAATCCACTCTCGTGGCAAACATACTCGATTAAGTTATTAACGGACCCTATCGCCATAGGCTTTTTGATAATTTAACCGGCATGAACGATCAACTCGCTTGGAGCCTATTCAAACCTCAGACATTCGATCTCTTGAGCTAAGCATGTGAATCTCTGAAGTGGTTCGGTCAGACGTTCTACCAAACACCTATCGGGTGCTAGAACGTCTTAGAAGGAGCTACAGTTGATCAGAAAGAAACTAGCATTAACAACACCAAATTAGATGAGATCTAATCATTCCTAATCTCAAGCAACCTAGAGAACCTAAGATATATGCTAACCTAACTCATCCTCAAGACCCTTAGGTGACTACTCAAAAATCATGAATTTAACAGCAGGCGTGAAATTAATATCAGATAGCATTGAGGAAGAACTCGAACAAGAATAAAAATCAACGCTGAATGAAAAAACTGAATTGCATAAAAATAAACTCCAAAACAAGAGATTTTGTTCTTGGGATTGCAAAAGCAAAGAAAACGGTTACTTGCACGAAAGTAGTAAAAACTAGGATAATCGTTTTTGGTAACTAACGCAAATACTTATACTAAGTCTGGTAAAACCCTAAGTTGACTTGACTCATCAGAAAGAAGTCCAGCATGTAGTGGATTTCAACTTCAAGCTCGACCCAAATGCTGAAAGGCCCACGAGATGAAAGTTCGTAGCTCTGAACACGACCCACTTGATTCAAGACTCGAACCGCCTCTCTTGCATGTCTTTGGTTCGATCCGCCACTCGACACTGTCTGGAGTGGTATAACGTTTGATCAGCAGCTTCTCCTGACTCGATCTGCAGCTCCTCCAGGCTCGATCCGTAGCTCGAGATGGCATCCATAGCTGGTTTGATTTTTGACAATTTCCTACTCCAATCTGACTCCAAGTGCTGCTCCTTGTATCCCTTAGTCTCCGCTTGTCCTGAACGCTCCATTATTGTCTAGAGTACCTGAAATCTCCTCTAATGCAACATGTATGCTAATGCAGATGAATGAAGCTATTTGGACTCTAAAATGATGTTAATGTAGTAGAAATATATGCAGAAAATAGCTAAATGAGACTCCTAAAATATGCTAAAAACCATGTATATCAATGAGTCAAAAAAATCTTCTTTCTCCTATTATATTTCACATGATTTCTAATCAATAGCATAACCACAAGATTATTAATTTAAATTATACATGACTATTTAGTTATATTACACAAGAATTATATATCAAATAAACATTCAATATACTGGTGTTCTATATAAAATTAGTTAATAATTGTTAAAATTGTTTATTTTATTTTATATAGTACAACTATACGAAAGGGGAAGATGAGTAAGAGGGAGAGGAGGAGGAAGAGGCGGGGAAAAGGAAGAATATGGGAAGAGGAAGAGGAAGGGAGGGGAAAGAGTATGAGGAGGATGATGAAGAGGAATGAGAGAATGAAGAAGAACAAATGATGAGTAGGGAGAAGAGTATAAGGAAGATATGTACAAATTGATTATTTAATAAGAAAATAAATATTCTATATCAAATAGACATTTTATATACTGATATTTTATATAAAATTAGTTAATAACTGTTAAAATTTTTCTATTTTATTTTATATTGTACAATTATACGAAAGAGAAATACGAATAAGAGTAGAGGAAGAGGAGGAGAGGAGAAGGAGAGGAGAAAGAATATAAGGAGAAGGATGAAGAGGAATGTGAGAAGGAGGAAAAAATGATGAGTAGCGGGAGGAGTAGGAGAAATATATGAGGAAAAAAAAAATAGAAGAACAAATAAATTAAAGTTGATAAGATATTTTCAAATTTCATATATAAAAAGATTATTTAATAAGAAAACAAATATTCTATATCAAAAAAGATATTCTATATATTGGTGTTTAATATTAAATTAGTTAATAACATATTCGTTTTTTATTTTAAAAAAATAGAGAAATTACCAATATCGACCATTTTGCTCTATCTTTTTTCATTCTCTACCCTTTTCAACATATACTTTTTAACAAAACTAACATTTGCCAATTTTGTCCCTGCCATTTTTTACTTGTCCAGTTTCTTCCAATTGGCGAATTCTCTCAAATTTCTCAAGTTCTTCGGACTCTTCGATTCTCAGATCTGATAATCGATTATTCAATCCATCTATAAGGTTCATATATATATGAGAGTCGATTATTCAATCTATCTATATAAGATTGTAATTTATCATTTGGTTAAATTTTGTTATTGTTCTTAGATCCAACTATAAGATTTCGCTATTTCTTCTTCGATTTCAAAAGAATTACAAGATTTTAGGTTTGATTTTGGAAGATTTCAACGTGTTTTAAGGTTTTCTAATACATATATCTAAAAGATCGTTTAGAAAATATTTGTTCGATGGTTTCATTAGTGATTTTTCATAGGCTCAATAGTTTCCCTGCAATGTTTCGCCTGAAACTTTTCAGTCACGGATTCTAGAAATTTTGAGTCATAAGAATCAATTCAGTCTTGTGTTTTAATGTAGATGTAATTATTATAAGCATTGCTGTTGTAGCTAAGTTGGTTTGTAATCACTCTGATTTCGGGGTTGGTCATGTGTTCAAGTGGTGGATGAGTCTGTTCCATGTGCTAGGGTTTGGGCTCAAGATTGGGCATCTCTTCTGGATGATATGATGTTCTTTCATTTCTTGGTTCGTTGATGATGGGATCGAGGAAAACTCTGGTCTTCTGATTGGCTCTGTCAATGATCCTGAGAAGACAAAGATGGTATGTGCAGTTAGATAGATGATTGGTTTGGTTCTACGAGACAAATTGAAAAGCTAATTTGAAGTTGGATTATTAATGATTTCTTTGATTAGTTAAAAGAGTATACTTTGGATGTATATTATCTTTGGCAAGGATTTATGTTTAAATAGAAAGTGTTTCAGATATATATATATATATAAGCAGCTTGTTTTCTTTGTTTACTACTTTGTGTACTTAGGAGCTGGTTATGGTGGAGGTATTGGACGCTGCAGTGGAGGTGGTGATAGTGGTGACTACTAAACAGCGGAATCTAGTTCTCTTTAGGAAGCCTTTGGGAAGTAAGCCTTATGTGTAGATAATAGAAAGGTTTTAATTTCTTTCTTTATTGAGGTTCTGATTTTGTCACACGTTTTAAGGATCTCTCAGAAGATGGTGTTTTTTTTTTTTTTGAAGGAGGAGGATAAAGTGTAATGGAGACGAGAAGTATGAACAAATGGAGTTTTGAAGAAAATTTGCAGACTTTTATCAAACTCTACGCCGTTCTTCTTGGAAGGTAAATGGAATAAGAGTCATCGTTTGTTCTTCTCAAGAATTGGGTTAGATTTAACACAATATAAAATAGAAAATTACACATTGACATGTTTGTGATAATCGATGCAGGTGAAGCAATGGAGGAAGTAGAGAAGAAGATGGTTTCAACAAGTGCTACTAGATAAAGCCAAAAAGTGTCGTACTGTCATATATAATTGTATTTATAAGAAAGATTATTAACTCTTCTAAGATATGTGCCTCCAAACTTGATTGCAGCAGAGAAAGAAGCTAAAGCTCTTTAAACCTTTGTTTCTTCAAGAAGCAAAGGTTTTTACCAATATCGTCTCCTTGTGGTTATCAAAAATTCAGATCAATTTATTGAAAACGGTGTATGGAGTCTTAAAAGTGACTGCATCAGCGAGCACAATGAAGCTGGATCCAATGAGAAGCTTAGGTGCTGATTTAAAACTTGGTTTACAAAATGTTATAAAAACTTTATTACTTTAAGTTATATACATTTTTTCAATATTTAGATTTTATAAACAAACGTCTAAAACTATATAAAATCTAAACAAACACATACAAAATTTTATAAAATTAAATAAAACACAAAAGTGTGATTTAAAAGTTGTTGTATGAAATCTTATGAAAACAAATAGGTCGAGTAGTTTATTTATTAAGGTTTATAAGATACATTATAAAACCAAACGAAAATACTTAAACAAAGTATTTTTTCAACATTCAGTGATTTTATATGAAAAATACATTTAATTTATGAAAAATTAAGTTTAATTATCTTGGGTCCCCTCTGTTAAGAAGGGGGTAGGGTTGAGTTTTAATAAATAGGTCGACTAGTTTATTTATTAAGGTTTGTATGATACCTTATAAACTGTATAAAGTCAAATAAAAATACTTTAACAAAGAAAATTCTCAGTATTTGGTGGTTTTATACGAAAACTATTTTTGGTTAATAAGAAATTAAGTTTAAATTTCTCTTGTGTTCCCTCTATTAGGGGGGTAAGGTTTAGTTTTAACAAACAGATCAATTAATTTGTTTATTAAGGTTTATAAGATACATTCTAACATTATAAAACCAAATAAAAATACTTAAACAAAAGAAAGTCTCAACATTTAGTGGTTTTATACGAAAGCTATCTTTGGTTTATACGAAATTAAGTTTATATTTCTCTTGGGTATCCTCTATTAAGAGGGGGTACGGTTAGATTTTAATCTATAGAGTGGCTAGTTTGTTTATTAAAATTTATAAGATACCTTATAAAATTGTATAAAACCAAATGAAAGTATTTAAACAAAGGAAATTCTCAACATTCATTGGTTTTATATGAAAACTATTCTTGGTTTATAAAAATTAAATTTAAATTTTCATTGGGTTCCCTCTACTAGAAGAGGACAAGATTAGTTTTAATGTATAGACCGACTAATTTTTTTATTAAGGTTATAAGATACCTTATGAAACTGTATAAAACCAAACGAAAATACGTAAACAAAGAGAGTTCTCAACATTCAGTGATTTTATACGAAAACTATCTTTAGTTTATGAAAAATTAAGTTTAAATTCTTTTGGGTCATTTTAAAAAGGAGAGTAGGGTTTATTTTTAGTAAATGGATGGACTAGTTTGTTTATTAAGGTTTATAAAATACCTTATGAAACTGTATAAAACAAAACAAATATGTAAACAAAGAGAGTTCTCAACACTCAATGATTTTATATGAAAACTCTCTTTAGTTTATGAAAAATTAAGTTTGAATTCCCTTGTGTTCTCTTTTTTAAGAGGAGGGTAGGGTTTAGTTTCAATTAATCGGTCGACTAGTTTGTTTATTAAGCTTTATAAGATATCTTATAAAACTATATAAAACCAAACGAAATACGTGAACAAAGAGAGTTCTCAACATTCAGTGGTTTTATACGAAAACTATATATAGTTTATGAAAAGTTAAGATTAAATTTCATTGGGTTCCCTTTTTAAGAGGAGGGTATGGTTTAGTTTTAATAAATCAGTTGACTAGTTTGTTTATTACGATTCATAAGATACCTTATAAAACTATATAAAATCAGTCGATATGTTAACTTCTCTATATGGGACAATTTCAAAACTAGCCTTTCAGATATACCCATTTCAAAATCTAGTTTGTTTATTTAGGTTTATAAGATACCTTATAAAACTATATAAAACCAAACGAAAATATCTTTAACTTATGAAAAAATAAGTTTGATACACTTGGGATCCCAATGTTAAGAAGGGGGTGTAGGGTTTTGTTTTAATAAATAGGTCGACTTATTGTTTTTTTTAAAGTTTATAAGATACCTTATAAATCTGTATAAATCCAAACAAAAATAGTTAAACTACTCAACTAGTTTGTTTTTTAAGGTTTATAAGATACCTTATAAAAATATATAAAATCACTCGATATGTTAATTTCCCAATTTGGGACAATTTCAAAACTACCCTTTCAGATCTACCATTTTCAAAATCTAGTTTGTTTATTAAAGTTTATAAGATATCTTATAAAACTATATAAAACCAAACGAAAATATCTTTAGCTTATGAAAAAATAAGTTTGATACACTTGGGTTCTCAATGTTAAGAAGAGGGTGTAGGGTTTTGTTTTAATAAATAGGTCGACTTTTTGTTTTTATTAAAATTTATAAGATACCTTATAAATCTGTATAAATCCAAACAAAAATAGTTAAACTAGTCAACTAGTTTGTTTTTTAAGGTTTATAAGATATCTTATAAAATTATATAAAACCAGTCGATATGTTAATTTCTCAATTTGGGACAATTTCAAAACTATCCTTTCAAATCTACCATTTTCAAAATCTAGTTTGTTTATTAAGGTTTATAGGATATCTTATAAAACTATATAAAACCAAATGAAAATATCTTTAGCTTATGAAAAAATAAGTTTGATTCACTTGGGTTCCTCTGTTAAGAACAGGGGTAGGGTTTAGTTTTAATAAATAAGTTGAGTAGTTCCCTTGGATGCCCTCTGTTAAGAAAAGGTTAGGGTTTAGTTTTAATAAACAAGTCAATTAGTTTCTTTATTAAGGTTTATAAGGTACCTTATAAAACTCATTAAAACCAAACGAGGACTTATAATAAGAAAACTATATCTAGTTTGAGAAAACTTAAGTATAAATTTCACTCGGTTTATGAAATAGATAAAGGTTAGCCACCATTGTCACTATTTCCACCGTAGCCACCATCATCACCTCCACCATAGCTACCTCTTGCACCATAAACTGAGAGAGAGGCAACACATTGATATATGGTTTAAAAGAACGAGAAACATTATCATACTAGATCTACAGCCTGCTTGGACCCTTTGTTATCGACCAAAATAGAAACACCCCACATATAATTATATAAAACCAAACAAAAAATAATTAAACAAAGAAATTTTCATTATTCAGTGATTTATACGAAAATTATTTTTAAGTTATGAAAAATTATGTTTAAATTATCTTGGGTTCCCTTTGCTAAGAAGGGAATAAGGTTTGGTTTCAATAAATCATTCGACTAGTTTGTTCATTAAGGTTTATAAGATATCTTATAAAACTATATAAAACCAAACAAAAATTCTTAAACAAAAAAATTTCTCAACATTTAGTGGTTTTATACGAAAACTATTTTAGTTTAAATTAAGGTTCTCTCTGTTAAGAAAGGGATGAAGTTTAGTTTTAATAAATAGATCAACTAGTTTTTTTATTAAGGTTTATATGATTCCTTAAAAAACTATATAAAACCAAACAAAAATATTAAATGAATGAAAATACTTAACATTTGGTAGTTTAATATAAAAAAAATTTCTTCGTAAATTTCATTTTTTTTCCTTGGATTCTTACAATAAAAAAGATATAGTTTAATTTTATGAAATACTACTGAATGGTAGTTTACAAAGTTTTATAAAAAAGCATTATTAAATTGTATGAAACAAAACAAAAATAAAAATCGATACAAATTAACCGAGTCAGGGTGAGGCCCCCTCTACAAATTTTCTACTCCAAAAGTTATCTCTATCCAATACAGTAATATGTTGGGCCAATAATGACGTTTCGAATTCACACCTTTTGGCTTAGGCACTTCTATAACCTCTGGTATATTCTCTTCTTTGATCCTTGGAAACCATATAGATATAACACCTTCTCCATTTACCACATCTATCACAGGTAATGTTGCCACAATACTCTTTTCAGACTTAGCCTGTGGATTTGTATCAAAACAATTCTTTACTTCTTTAGCATCTACATTATTCTCATCAGCCATTTCGAAATCAATCAACAAGACCTGTAAAGGAAATAGAGTGCATTACCAAAAAAGGTTTAATCAAAGCAAATTTCAGGTGTATAAATAAACCAATAACTCCATTCATCTGACATTTATTAACTATTCTGATCAGATTGTAGAATTTGACATCAAAAGAATAAATCATCTAAACAAAATCTACAAACGATTACTCACACTACAAGAAAACACGCATTTAGCGACTGAATATTGTGACTGAACAATTCAGTCGCT